>ML782179.1:515402-534919 GCA_009831015.1 Picea engelmannii
GCTCCTACAGTCTATCTCTGTATAAGAAATAGTAAGTTTTCACATTTTCAGAGGTCACATTGGAGTGTATAACTCACATTTTAAATTATGGAAAATGGATACCTTGCACCCTTAAACAAGTACATTCCATTTTCAGATCAGCTTCTCTAGTTCATGTGGGATGACTAGGAGTGAAGCTATGGTAGTAGTCCTCCCCAGTGGATGGGTTATAAATTAGCCCCAGTATATATTAAAGAGGCCCCAGAATATATTAAGGGTGGTTATAACCACCCATAAGAAGAAGTTGGCCCTGCCAGTGAAGAGACACTTCCACATGTGCCATAATTGTATAAATAAGAGAGGCCAACGCCTCATTTGAACACACACTCAGCTCACTCATCTAGTGTGCAAGTTTTGAAGGAAGCTGCAGTTGTCGGTTGCCGGAAGAAGGAAGAGAGAGAGGCATGTTGCTCAGTGTTGGATATTCTCTATTGTCTGGTTCATTATCTTGGCATTGTATTGGCTATCTATATTAAGGAAGTTTTGTTGGGTTTTCTTCCCCTTGAGGGTTTCCCAGGATAAATACTTGTGTACTCTTGTGATTGTGTTTCTCTCAATGATCCTGTCTATGCTATTGTTATCTAGTAAATTGAAAGTAACCTAATAATAGTAGAAAATTTAACAAGCCCCACCTAGAAATTGGATTAAATAATCAACAAAGCATCCTACATAAACTATATAATATGGTAATAATGACAGTCGAGACCAGGGAAGAATAGGAAAAATATTGGCATACATTGGTCCAAGAAGAATAAAGAGATATCCTTCGTAAACAAAGGAGAGACGAGTGACAATACCGAAGAAATGAAAGACTAGCTCAAGCAGCGCAAGAGCAAGGTCGAGATTGAAGCTAAACAAATACAAGGGGCCCATTACCAGAAGTAAAAGAAAGAAACTATGTATTCTAATAAGTGGAAAACCTATTCCTAAAAAATCTTTGGACATGGCAGGAAGAATTGAAGAACCACGAGAAGAACCACGAAGATAAACTCATGAAGAAAGACAAGGAGGTAGAGGAGGTGGTGGAAGAAATAAAGAAGACCTAATATTTGGAAACCGAATAAGAGTAATAGATTCCCCTTTAAATATTCGAGGTGAGCAACATGATCTCCCTATTCTCCTTAAGGGTACCTTGAAAGAATTTTCTAGAGACGAGACAATTGCTGCCAAAATACACCTTAATTTATTTCTTGATGTTTGTGATTTTCATCGTGTTGAATATGATGATGTGATGGTAATATTATTTCTTCAAACCTTATAAGGATGAGCCTATGAATGGTATATGACATTACCCACTAGGTCAATTGGCTCATTTAATGACCTCGAAGCTATGTTCTAGACTATGTTCGCCCCTCTATTTTCGTATCATAACCTTCTCACTAATTTCACCCAGATTGGTTTGAGGAAGAATGAGAGAATACAAGATTTTAATCTCAGGTTCAACAAAACCTTGAGTAAGATTCCAGAAGATAAAATACTTAATGACCTAGTGATACTTGGTTTTTATAAGAACGCGATGCCCCCAAATGTAAAATATGCTATCAGAACATCCCAAATGGATACCTTGGAGGAAGCAATGATTAAGGCCACTGATATGGAAGAAATTATGATTGAGACGGGTAATGACCCTGATATTATCCTGGGAAAAGTATAGAGGAAGCGTGGAGGCATAGATATTGATGATCAAGGAGCCACTAGCTAAAGAAAAAATGAAGAGAAAAATCTGTGACCGATACAAAATCAAACAATTGGAGGAGGATTTTTTAAGGGAACCATACCAGATGTGAAGGTAGACCCTGTTGCGGCACAAGAAACTAAACAAAGAATTGAAATTGCACAAATGAATAGAACCATCAGGAAAATGAAAAATGATATAAACAGATTAAGAAGGTGGGATAATTATGTAGCAAATCCGAGAATTACAGTCCAAGAGAAAAGAAGGAACCCTCCCCAAAAAAACAGAGTGAGGTTTGAAAACATTGATAATCTTCAAAGACAAAGGGTTCCTAAGAAACCAATCCCAAATGCCACTATTATGGATGATTTATATGATGATCAAATGGTTGAGAAAGGGAACAATTATTTTCCTGATGAAAGATCTGAAACTATACATATGGACCGATGTGAGATGCCCGTGTATATATTTGAAGAAGGAGACAATGAACCTGAATCACAAGATAATGTTTCCCATACACGAGCATTTGTAAATAAATCCAAGAATACAATGATTTTGAAAAGGAAAAGGAAAAAGATAAAGAAAAGGTGAATGAGAAAAAGGAAAAGGAAAATGTGACAGATAGTGCTGGAAGCAAGAAGCAACACCTGATGTCAAACCCTACCCAGATGAAATACAATGTTGTGGAGGACTTGAGTAAGATAAGGATAACTCTTCCTTTTATAGAAGTGGTAAATATCCCTCAAGAAAGGGAAACTATTTTGAGATTGTTGGATGATCCATCTGGAAAAATGGAGGATGTTGTTATAAGTCCGAAACAAATCTAGAACACATCAATCGTCAAGTTGAGAGGTAAAATCCCACCTTTTTATATTTCAATTGAAAATAATGATGTTGCATTTCATAATTGTTTAGTTGACACTGGCACGACCAACAATATTATGCCACTTGTGATCATGGAGGCATTGGGCATGAGTTGCACCAAATATTATGAGACTAGTGAAATTATATATGCAATTGATTCCAGACAAGTGCCAACTTATGGATAAATCAAATATTTGTGTGCTTGGATCATGACGGCTCCCCATATTATTACAATTTTCAATATTGTTGTGGTAGAACTTCCTCCTGCATATGGAGTTTTTTTAGGAAGAGATTGGTCGTCTATGATCGGGGGATATGTAAAGAATGATGGAAGCTACATGATGTTGCTAGATAATGAAGGATAAATGATTAAGGTCCCTCATGAACCTATAATACCCTTTTATTTCAAAAAGAAGGATAATGAACTAATGGAAGATTATATAAACGTTGGGATTAGAAACTATGTTATCCTAGACATGGAGCATATTGAAGACATGGAGAAAATTCAAGATATGAAGAATTGAAAGCATCAGTTTGAAGGTTAATGGAGGATTTCATTTGATGGATCTTGCTCAAGTTCCAGGAGTGGAGTGGAGTTGGAATTGTCCTTATAAACCCATGAAAGATTGTGCATCCACATTCTGTCAGACTTGAATTTGCATGTACTAATAATGAGGCAGAATACGAAGCTTTGATTCAGGGAGTGATTCTTGCACGAGAAATGAAGATATAACATCTAATTGTGATAGGTGACCCCAAATTGGTAATAAATCAAGTTACCCAGAGGTATAAGATTAAAAACGAAAGACTCAAGTTATATTTCAAAAGAGTTAATGAATTGATGGAAGCCTTCAACTCTTTCAACATTTCTTTTGTTCCAAGGGAAAAAAATTAGAAGGTAGATTCATTAGCTTTGGAAGCCTCACTATCAAACCCAGATGATGTTCAAAGAAAAAATATTTTCAAGTAAGAAGAATATTCTGACCTTATGTACCTGATAATCAAGAGTATTTACAAGTATTTGAGAATGGTGAAGAATTGGATTTTTTATTTATGAATGATGATGAATATGAGGCCAATCACATAACTATTGTCCTGAGGAATTGTATTAAATTGAGTCTCTTTTTACAAGAGATGATCATGCTAAAAACCTCCTCAAAGAATCATCACTCCAAAAAGTCCAAGAAACAAGACAAATTAATATTGGAACTGATAGTTCCCAAAAATACGTCAATTTGGGAGTTGATTGCACAATTGACGAAGTTGATCAATATGTCACATTATTTAAAGAATATCTTGGTGTGTTTGCATTGAGTTATGATGATTTGAAGGCATATGATAAAACAATATTTCAACATATTATTCCCTTGAGAGAAGGGGTAAAAATGGTCAAGCAGAAGACAAGGATAATGAACTCCAATTTAAAACCACTGGTATAGGTTGAATTGGAGAAATTAAATAAGGTTGGAATAATATACCCCATTATACATTCTAATTGGCTTTCAAAACTTGTAATAATAAGAAAAAAGACTATGGAGATACAGATGTGTGTAGATTTCAGGGATCTTAATAAATCAAGCGTGAATGATAGTTATCCTTTTCCTAACATGGAGTTTCTTCTCCAACAAGTCATGGGATCACACTGCATGTCCATGTTAGATGATTTTTTTGGGTATAATCAAGTCTTGGTTGCTGAAGAAGAAAAAGAAAACACAACTTGTATAACACCTTGGGATACATATGCATATGCTCGGATTCCCTTTGGTTTAAAAATTTTAGGAGCTACATTTCAGAGGGCTATGGATCATGATTTTGAGGGGTTGATAGGAAAATTCATGGTGGATTATCAAGATGACTTAACAATACAATAAAAAACAAGGAGCGATCACATTCATCACCCGAGGAAAGGTTTTGACAGGTGTAGGTTATATGGTGTTTCCTTAAATCCAAAGAAATTTTTATTTGTTGTAACTCAAGGAAAACTATTGGGTCATATTGTGTGCAAGGAAGGAATCTATATAGATCTAGAAAGAGTTAAAGCTATAAATGAAATCAACCCCCCATCATCTAAGAAGGGAGTTTAATCATTCTTTGGTAAGATCAACTTTGTACGAAGATTTGTCCCTGACTATGAAAGTATTGTGAAGCCGATCAATTTATTGTTGAAAAGGGACCAAAGGTTTGAATGGACCACTGATACACAAGAATATTTTAATAATATAAAAAAGGAAATCACTACAACTCCAATCCTCATTGGCCCACATTTTCAAAGAGACTTCATAATTTATCTGTTCCCTATAGAAACAATTGTTGCATATATTCTTACTCATAGGAATACCAAGGGTGAAGAACTGCGAATTAGCTTCATGAGCAAGACCATTCATGATTATGAATTGAGATATTCAGAATTGGAGAAGAAATCCCTATATCTTGTGAAAGAGGCGATACACTTTCAGATTTACATACTCAATTATCATGTCATTGTGTATCCTCCATCCTCTATTGTGAAGACGATTTTAAATCAACAATTGAGAGAATGAAAATGGGAAAACTGGCTGGCGAAGATTCAAGAATATGATATTGAAATTAAACCTTTAAAGGTAGTTAAAGGACATGGTTTATGAAAGCTCATTTAAAATAATGATTCTTTGGATGGAGTGATTTTAATATCAGTAGGAGAACCCATGGAAGATTCAGAGTGGTATAGAGATATTGTATTCTACTTGAGGTCTAGACAATTGTAGATTTTAACCTTGTACAATATTTATTGCAAACAGATTTTCAATAAAAGAACATAAAAGATACAATGGAAAATAAAAACATTACATAGATATTTTTCCCCTAGAAACCCAAATCGGGAAAACCAACATATTCTATATTCATTCTTCATAATACATTGTTTACAATACAATATATATATATAGGAGCCAACAAAATACAAAACCCTAACTCAATGACTTGGATTAGTCAACAACCCTAATTCCTTAACCGGAAATAGAAAACCATCGAAAAAAAACCATGTGCCGAAAAACCACCTAAATATGTGACATGTTTCCCAAGGCAGAATATAACACATGCCCAACGTTCTCTGACTTGTTGTTGTCTTTGCATACAGAGGGTTAAAGAGTTACATAGTCAACAATCCAGGGCAACAATGCCCATGGATCCTCTACACCAAGAGAACTTCTCAGTGCTCACAGATTTTGTTAATGAATCTGCAACATTCTTCAAAGTGTCCACCTTCATCATCAATACTTTCTTTTCTTCAATCATGTCTCTCACAAAGTGATATTGAATATCAATATGCTTTGTCTTTGAATGATAAGTCGGGTTCTTCGCCAGAAAAATTTCACTCTGACTGTCACAATCTATCCTTACATCTTGTTGTACCAACCCAATACCTAAACATAATCTTTGTAACCATAATGCTTCCTTACTTGCATGAGTGGCTGCCATGTATTCAAATTTTGTAGTTGAAAGTTCCACTACAACCTGTCTTTTGCTCATCCAAATTATTGCTCCTACAAACAGGTTAAACACATACCCACTTTTAGATATCCTACGATCCAGATCTCTAGCCCAGTCTGCATCCACAAATCCATGTATATCCGCCACTCTGTCCAATATTGGTCTTCCTTCGTAGCACAATCCATAGCTAGCAGTTACATGCAAATACCTGAAAACCCTTTTTACTGTTGTCCAGTGCTCCTTCCCTAGTTTTGACATATACTTGCTCAAAAATCCCACTGTATGTGCAATGTCTGGTCTAGTACAGACCATTGCATACATCAAACTGCCAACTGCACTCACATATGGAACATGAGACATGTCCTCCTCCTCTTCCTGTGTCTTGGGACACTGATCTGCAAATAAATTTACACCAACATGAATAGGAACCTTGATCGGTTTATATTCCTTCATATTAAACCTCTACAATATTGTCTCGACATATTTTCTCTGATTTAACTAGAGTTTCTTGGTTTTCCGATCTATTTTAATTTCCATGCCCAAAATGAAATTTGAAGCACCGATATCCTTCATGTCAAATTTAGAGGACAACTAAGTTTTCACATCCTGGATAATCTCCTTGTTGTTTCCTATCAACAACATGTCATCCACATACAAGACCAAATAAATCAAATGATCACCAATTAATTTAAAATACACATCGTGATCCTCTTTGATTCTTGTGAATCCAAGTCCCAACATATACGTATCAAATTTTTGATACCATATCCTTGGTGATTGTTTTAAACCATATAGGGACTTTTTCATCTTGCATACCAACTCCTTCTTTTCCTTCACAACATAACCTTGTAGTTGCTTCATATATATTTCTTCTTCCAAATCCCCATGTAGGAATGTTGTCTTCACATACATTTGTTCTACTTCAAAATCAAATGCAAAAAAAACAGATAACACAAATATTATAGAGGTTAACTTGGAAACACAAGAAAAAATCTCACCAAAATCAATTCCCTCAACCTAGGATTAACCCTTTGCTACTAATAGAGCTTTGTATTTCTCCACTTTTCCTTCTGTATTCAACTTCTTTTTAAATACCCATTTTCTGCTAATGGGATTTCTTCCAGTCGACAAATATACTAGATCCCAAGCGTCATTATTATCCAAAAATGCCATTTCTTTGTTCATGGCCCTTTTCCAGAGATTTCCATCCTCTGAATCCACTGCTTCTCTGACTGTTCTAGGATCATCATCAGTAATAGACAAAGCAAAATTTGAACGAAAATCAGATGGAGTATACATTTTTCGTAGCCTTCTTTCTTGAACCGATCTCCTCAATACTAGAGTATGAGGATATTATTCTCTTAATTCATGTTCTTCTGTAGAGTCTGACTCATCATCCTTTAAATCACAGTCGATTTTCTCTGGTTCTTCCTTACTTGGTAGGACTTCCTGTTTAACAACATTCTTCATTTCTCTAAATACCACATCTCGGCTATACACTACCTTTAAATGTGTTGAACCTGCACATAATAGATCTAGTTAAACAATAATATGCACATTTGCTGAGAGAATTGGAAAAAGAAGAAGAAGGAGAGAAAGAATGGAAGAATTCTCATTAACCATTGTGAATAATGAATAATTTACACATGATATACTCTGTATAAATCAATGAGTTCGACTTGAGGTGAACCAAGTTGCCATAGTGGTGGTTTAGAGTGATCTGGACACACACTAGCAGTTATGGGAGTGAAATGAAACCTATTCTAGTCTCTCAGGTAGTTACGGGAGTGAACTGCCACCTAGTTGAGTTAACTAGTCAACTAGTCTTCAGTTAACTGACTGAACATAAAGTAGTGAGGAGTTAACTCAAGGAATCAAGGATAATGCACCACTCTAGTGATGATACCAAGGCAAGGTCTAATTAGCATGATGATGATCCCAATGTTGCATGGTGATGATCCCAATGCAACATCTAAACTCAACTCAACTAGTCAAACTGAAGTGTGAACTGAAAGAGAATATTCTCCAGGTGGAATATTCTCTCCTAAAATATAGGAGACTGGATAATGACTAATTATGAATAATAAACAAATAAAAACCTTAGGAAAAAGAAATCCTAGGTGTGTGTGAAGTAAATCCAACACCCCCCCTAAACATCACTATGGTGAAAATAAAGATTGGGTCCCGACAATGAGGCCATGTTAGGTACCCAAGTACAAAAGATACACTAAAAATAAAGTGAGGAAAGAGGGAAAAACTCATGGGAAAAATCACCCCTCAAGGTACAATGTATGTAAAAAGAAGAACTACAGTTGCTAGGCAACTGTGTTCTTCACTCCAAGGCAACCTCATAGAGAATGGAATTTCTGCTCAGTGAAGGTCTTGGTGAAAATGTTTGTCATCTATTCTGTTGAAGGACATAACTGTAAGTCAATGATCCCCTCATGTACTAAGTCCCGAATGTAATGCATCTGGATCTCGATGTGCTTCATCTGCTGCCTCTGAACTAGATCTCTACATAACTTCAGAGTGCTCTAGTTATCACACTAGATGACAATCAGTCGATGAAACTAAACGCCCAACTCAGTGAGAAAATGTTGTATCCACATAGTCTGAATAGTTATGTTAACTACCCCTCTGTACTCTGCCTCAGCTGAAGATAGAGAAATGGCATCTTGCTTATTTCTCGAACAACAAATAGGCTCGGAACCAAGACTAAGTGAATAACCATATGTGGACTTGTGATCAATGATATCGCCAACCTAGTCGAAATCAGTAAACCCAATGAGATGTAATGTAGATTCTACTACATAATGAATCCAAAAGGTGATGGTGCCCTATATGTATCAAAGGATACACTTTGCAGCTTTAAAATGTAGCTCATGAGGCTCCTTCATGAACCTGGAAACTGTGCCAACTGCATATGAGAGGTCTAGTCTAGAGTGTGTGAGATACAACAAGCTCCCCACTAGCTATTTGTACAGTGTGCTATCAACCAATGGAGTCTCCCCGCCATCCTCAAGTTTGAATCCTGATAGGAAAGGAGTTGGAGAAAACATGCAGTCTGTCATGTGAAATATCTCAAGGAGATCTCGTGCATACTTGGCTTGAGACAGTTTGATTCCTGATGCATCCTGACTAATCTCAAGTCCAAGGAAGAAGTGTAGTGGACCCATGTCTGTCATCAAAAACCTGTCTTGAAGAATCCTCTTTACTGCAGCAATCACTGAAGTCGAGCAACTGGTGATCAACAAATCATCGACATACAGAACTAAAAGTAGAAGTGAATCATCCGTCCTAAGCATGTATATATCCAGGTCTGATTTACAATGTACAAAGTTATGTGACAACAGGTAGGAGTCCATCTTGTCATACCATGCCCTCGGAGCCTGCTTGAGGCCATATAGTGACTTCTTCAGTCGACAGACCAAAGATGAATCCTGCATAAATCCCTGGGGCTGCTCCATGTACATCTCCTCAAAGAGATCACCATGAAGAAATGCATTCTTCACATCCATCTGATGGACTTCCCATCCCTTGGCTTCCGCAATGGCAAGGGCCAATCGAATGGAATCCATATTCTCTACTGGAGGGAATGTATCGTCATAGTCAATACCATGAACCCGTTGAAATCCTTTGGCGACAAGCCTAGCTTTGTATCTGTTGATCTGTCCATCCGCAGTGCTCTTGGTCTTGTAGAACCATCTGCATCTGAAAAGTTTCCTCCCAGAAGGAAGGGGAACCAGATCCCAAGTTCGGTTCTCGAGGAGGGAGTTGTACTCCTCCTGCATGGCAGATTCCCAAAAGGGATTTCCAGCAGCCTCACCATAAGACTGTGGATTTGAATACTAAACTAAGAAAAGATGCTTGGAAGGCAATGGTTCAGTGGCAGTGAGTGCAATAGGAGGCTCCTTGAAATCAGATTGAGTCCTCCTAGTATCGGTTGGATCACCTACGAGATCCCTTGCATCCTGAAGAGTAGTCTGTGCCCACTTGGGCCTCTGCTCTGAATCTGCAACTGCATCTAGATGCTCTGACTCTGCATCTGAATGTATTGAATCTAACTCTGAATATGAATCTTTTGATTCCTTTGAATCATAACTCTCGTCTGAGGAAGATTCGACATGTGCATGCTCATCATCTCGGACATGTGGAAGAGTAAAGGTGTCTACATGTGGATGTTGAGGTACATGCAAGACACTTTCCTCAAATTGGACACTATCCTCAATGATGAGCCGGTCCAAGGAAAGATCAATAATCCGATATCCCTTCACACCATCAAGGTATCCAACAAAAATTCACTCAGTTCTCTGTGGATCAAGTGCCTTCCTCTTTTCAGAGGGAATCCAGGCCCATGCACGAGAACCAAAAATGAGAAAGTGGGTCACCTCCGGTTTGAGGCCGCTCCAAGCCTCGTAGGGGGTATTATCCTTGACAGATCTATGGGGAGATCTATTTTGGATGTATGTTTCATAGTTAAATGCGTCGGCCCATAGTCTCTGTGGTAGTGACTTTGCATGCAACATGAAATATGCCATCTCCTTTAGAGATCAGTTTTTCCGCTCAGCAACTCGGTTTTTCTGCGGAGTGTAGGGAACTGTATGCTACAACTGAATCCCTGACTCATGGAAAAGATTGTGGATCTCATGATTCACATACTCTCCCCCATTATCAGTTCATAGGACTTTGATCTTCTTTCTAGACTATGTCTCAACCAAATCTTTGAAATCGTTGAGGTGTTGAAATACCTCAGATTTTTTCCTAAGAAAGTAGATCCATGTAAAACATGATAAATCATCAACAAAAATGAGAAAAAACCTCTTTTTTCTGATCGATGGATGCGGAAAAGGACCCATGAGGTCATTGTGGATCGGATCTAAAGGTGCGGAAGCTCGCTGAGACTTTCCCTTTTTGAATTTCTCTTGAGGGTGTTTTCCGAGAACACATCCCTCACATACTCCCTTGGAGAAATGGATGTCTGGTAGAACATCAACTAATTTGTGCTTGCTAAGCTATTGCATGTATCTGAAATTCAAATTTCCAAACCTTTTGTGCCATATCCTACTACTTTCATCAGCATGAGTAAGGAATAAAGCAAAATCAGGTTCAATGAATTCAGAAAATGTATACAATCTAGACTAATGATTTACCTCACCGGTAGCAACCCTAGAGTTGGTTTTCATGTCATAGATGTCCATGGAATTTGGTGTGAATATGACTCTCTTTCCGGTGCCAGAATTCATCATCTGATACATGGAGAGAAGGTTGACAAAAAGCTTGGGAACATGCAACACATTCTCGAAGCTTCCATTGGTGAGTTCAATACTTCCTTTTCCGGTGACTTCGACAAAAGAGTTGTCCCCCATTAGAATAGGAGGACCTTTGAATGCATCCAACGAAGAATATACTGCTTCTGAGGCAGCCATGTGATGTGATTCTCCTGAGTCTATGATCCAAGCATAAGGAGAGGAGTTGATGGAAATCAAGGCATGTCTAGAATTTCCTTTCTTGGGATTCGTATCTTCTGGCTTCTTCTTCTTTGCACCCTCGGGGATGCAATCTCCAATGTTGTTTTTATGAAGTATCTGAGACATCAGATCTATTTTTTTTCATGCATGAGGATTCCGAATGGAATCCTTTGTGACAGTATGTGCCTTTCTCTCTTTTTCTTCCCTTTTCTCCTTTGGATCTGGAGGCATCGGTGAAGGGTTTTGTGTACCCTTCCTTCTTCGTATGTGCATGATATTTCCGCTTATATTTATCTTTATATTTCTGATATTTTTGGCTTCCATCATGCACAGTGAGTGAATGCGCCCTTGGGCCTTTGATTGTGTCCATGTTGATGAGCTTAGTTTTCTCTTTTGTCAAGGATTCAATAAAGTCCTCAAGAGAAGGCATCTTCTAGGTGGCTCTAGAGGCGAATCCGATAGTATGGAATGTAGATACAAATACAGAGAATTTAGGACCAATCTTGGAGATAATGGTGAGAACCATTTGTTTCTCCTCCGTCGACTTATCAACCCTGCAAGCTTTGAGTTGCAACAGTAAATCCTTGAATTTTGTAAAGAAATCTTGGTATTATCGAAGATTTTTGGATCCAATGTGAGAAGCTCCACCTCCAACATGTGTCCCCTCATCTCATCTTGTTTTCCAAAGATCCCTTCCAATATTTTACAGGCTTCATTGGGAGTCTTACAGGAAGATATGTGAAAAAGGAGATCGGGAGAAATAACACTGCAAATTGTTCCGAGTGCCTCATCCATGCAATTCAAGTACTTGGATTTTTCTATGGATGATGTCAACTCTGTATATGTATTCATGGTTAACCTGTACAACCCTCTAGATCGGAGATGTATGGCTATTTTCTCCTTCCATGCAAAATAGTTGCAAGGTGTAAGAATGAATTCTTTTTGGAATTCCATCTTTCTGCTGTCTTCAATCTTTTGTACCTGCAAAACATTTGGAGTAGATTTTTCTTAGAAGTCCGTCGGCTCTAATACCATGTAAATGTGTTAAACCTGCACATAATAGATCTGGCTAAACAATAATACACACATTTGCAGAGAGAATAGGAAAAAGAAGAAGAAGGAGAGAAATAATGGAAGAATTCTCATTAACCATTGTGAATAATGAATAATTTACACATGATATACTCAGTATAACTCATTGAGTTCGACTTGAGGTGAACCAAGTCACCATAGTGGTGGTATAGAGTGATCTAGACACACACCAGTAGTTACGGGAGTGAACTGCCACCTATTCTAGTCTCTCAGGCAGTTACGGGAGTGAACTGCCACCTAGTTGAGTTAACTAGTCAACTAGTCTTCAATTAACTGACTGAAAAAAGAGTAGTGAGGATTTAACTCAAGTAATCAAGGCTAATGCACCACTTTGGTGATGATACCAAGGTAAGGTCGAATTAGCATGGTGATGATCCCAATGCAACATCTAAACTCAACTCAACTAGTCAAATTGAAGTGTGAATTGAAAGAGAATATTCTCCAGGTGGAATATTCTCTCCTAAAATATAGGAGATTGGATAATGACTAATTATGACTAATAAACAAATAAAAACCTTAGGAAAAATAAATTCTAGGTGTGTGTGAAGTAACTCCAACATTGCCTTCTTAGTTTCTGGGTTCCAAAGCTTATAACATTTGAGACCATATTTATATCCAATAAAGATACACTTTTCGGCCTTATTATCTATATTACTCATATTTTCCTTTGGAACATGAACATATGCATCACAACCAAATACCTTGAGATGTGTGAGAGAAGGTTCCTTACCATTCCATACCTCTTGTGGAATCTTGTCATCCAACGCCGATGAGGGTGATTTGTTGACCAGGTAACATGCAATACCTAATGCCTCTACCCAAAATTATTTCCCTAACCCGACACCACTGAGCATGCACCTTTCTTTTTCCATTAGCATCCCATTCATCGTTTCTGCAACTCCATTCTGCTGAGGTGTATATGGGGTAGTCTTATGCCTTTCTATACCACACTTCTTACAGAATTCTTTAAATTCATTCCCGCAGAACTCTCCACCATTATCTTTCCTCAACACCTTAATTCTTTTCTCTGTTCGATTCTCAACAAGAACCTTAAACTTTTTAAACCTATCAAAGAATTCATATTTATTCCTGAGGAAATATATCCAAGTATTCCTCGAAAAGTCATCTATAAATGAGACATAGTACACAGATTTTCCCAATGATGGAACCGACATAGGTTCAAAAACATCATTGTGAACTAGTTGTAAAATCCCTTCTTCTCTCTTTGCACCAGAGGGGAATCTTACCCGATTCTTCTTACCATATAGACAATGCTCACAAAAATCAAAATCTAGAGAGGAGTGAGACAAACCTTCAACCACACATTTACCATGTGTTAGTCAAAGACCCTTCTCTCCGATATGCCCCAGTCTTTGATGCCACAACATAACCTTTTCTCCAGAGACTTTAGGAGCTATTTATTCTTCAACTCCAATATCAGGAACATTGGAAATATTACACCCATCACTAATAATTCTTCCTTGCAACTTATACAGAGTTCCAAACCGATCTCCCTTCAACAACACCATCGCTCCTCGAACCATCCTGCAGGTTTCCTTTTCAAATATTGTTTTTACCCCTGCATCGTTCATTTTTATTACAAAAATCAAATTTATGGCCAAACCTGGGATGTGAAGAACACCAGGAAGTGTTCTAATCCTTCCGTCTATGAGCCTCAACTTGAATTTTCCTCGTCCTATGATTCTGGTTGTCGAATCATCGCCAAAGAAAACATTACCTCCATCATACCTTTCATATTCGCAGAACCAATCCCTATGGGGATTCATATGAAAGGATGCACCAGAGTCAACCAGCCATGTCTCATGATTTTCATGTGTGCTTGAAGAAGCCAAGTACACATCCACTCCTTCTTCCTTGGAGTTCTTTTTTTTCTATAGAAGGAGATTCTTCAGATCCCTTCTTTTTCTCAAATTTGGATCTACACTACTTCTTGTAGTTCCCTTCTTTTCCACATCTCCAACATACCTTTACAAACTTTCTGGGAAATTTAGACCTACCCTTAGACTTATATCTCCCACTTGAGAACTTAGATATATTTATTTCCTGGGAACGTCCTCTTGCAAATAATGTGTCTGTGCTATGTCCTTCCATATTCTTCCATCTCATCTCCTCCAACAACAAGGATGAGACCACTTCATTAAACATAAAGGAATTTTTATTACTACCTATGGCCACAACCAAATGATCCCACAAGTCTGGTAAAGAAAACAGTAAACTGATACATTTATCTTCATATGAAATTTTAATCTCAACATATACTAATTGACTTACCACAGTATTGAAGGCGTTCAAATGCTCTTCCACCGAGTCTCCATCTCTCGTCCTTAGGTTATACAACTTCTTTCTCAGGAATAGTTTATTCACTAGGGAATTAGACTGATACAAATTGACCAAATTATCCCATAAATCCTTGGCTGTAACTTCCTCTGATTCATTCAATAATACTGAATCTGAGAGACACAGTCAGATTGTGCTCTTTTCCTTCTGATCCAAAATTTTCCAATCATCTGCTGAAGTTCATGTAGGTGCAGTACCTGGATCTACTATGATCCACTGATCTTTGTCCACCAATAGATCTTCCATATTGAGATTCCACAGCTCAAAAATTTTCCCATTAAACTTCTCGATCTCCATCTTCGAATTGCTTGCCATTTATTTTCACCTGAAAAATCAATACCACGGATCTCCCACTGTAACAAGGCTTATCACAGTCTCAAGCCAAACCCTTGACCACAAAGGTGTCCTCCTGAAGCCAACAAATATTTGATACCAAATGTAGAATTTGACCTTGTACAATATTTACTACAAACACATTTTTAGTAAAAGAACAAAAAATATATAATGACAAATAGAAACATTACACAGATATTTTTCCCCTGGAAACCCAAACCGGGAAAACCATGATATTCTATATTCATTCTTCATAATACATTTTTTACAATACAATATACATATAGGATCCATCGACATCCAAAACCCTAACCCAATGACCTGGATTAGTCAACAACCCTAATTCCTTAATTGGAAATAGAAAACCATCGGCAAAAAACCATGTGCCGAGAAACCACCTAAAAATGTGACACATTTCCTGAGGCATAATTTTTTTTCTCAGGGCCACTGCCCCCAGACCCCTGCGTGGGGGGAATTCCCCCCCCTCAAACCCCCCTTCATGCCCATAATATAATATAACACATACCCAACAACAATTTCCAGTCACCATGAACCCTAAAGAGCGAAGAACATTGAAGATGAAGTCAAGTCAATATCTATTGGTTGCTGATATATTGTTCAGGAGGAACTATGATGGTGTATTGTTGAGGTGTGTTGATGAAAGGAAAGCTCAAGAATTGATGAAAGAATTCCATCAAGGAATATGCGGTGGAAAGTTTTCACTTACCGCCACTGCCCATAAGATAATAAGAGATATTTTTTATTGACCATTAGTTTTTAAAAACTCATATGCTACCATAAGGAAATGTGTATCTTGTCAACAATTTTCAGGGAAAATGAAAAAATATGCAATGCCATTACAACCTATATCTGTAGAACAACCATTTTCCCAATGGGGACTCGATGTCATTGGACCAATAAATCCAAAGTCAAGCAAAGGACACACACACACACACACACACACACACACATATATATATATATATATATATATATATATCCTCACCGCTATAGATTACTTTACAAAGTGGCCAAAAGGAGCGGCATTAAAAAAGGTTGATTCTGAAGAGTTGATTAAGTTTCTCAAAGATAATATTTTTTCAAGGTTCGGTGTCCCTGAAAAATTCAGCACTGATAATGGATCGATTTTCATTAGCTCAAGATTTACAGAATTTTGTGGAAAATATGGGATTGTTATCGGGCAGTCATCAAATTATTATCCACAAGGGAATGGTCTTGCAAAATCCACTAATAAGAAACTCATTCATATATTGTAGAAAACTACTGATAAGAACCAAAGGAATTGGCATTTGAAGTTGATTGATGCATTATGGCTTGCATAATGACTCCAAAATACAACACTGGGATGTCTCTGTATACATTGGTTTATGGGAAAGAAGAAAAAATGCCAGTTAGCCTCGAGCTAAATTCCTTGACTTTTGTAGTTAATAAAGAGGATGCAAAATATAGTCGACATATGCAAAAGAGAGTGAACCCATTATTGAAATTGGAGGAAGAATGAAGTAAAGCCTTGAATAGAACTTCTCAAAGACAACAAAGTATCAAAAAATATTTTGATCAGAATGCAACCGTAAATAATTTTCAAAAGGGAAAACTGGTGTTACTATGGAACAAAGCTAAGGAGAAACCATCGATGCACACAAAATTCGAATAAATTTGGGTTGGACCATACATCATTGAAAATATCATGGGTTTTAATTCTTATATGCTCAAAGATATGAAGGGTAAAATGTTAATGTTGCCTATTAATAGGAAACATTTGAAATGTTTCTTCGCCTGAAATTTTCTCATTTCCTTGTACATAATTTTTATTTTAATTAGTTTGTATATCCTTACCTTTTGACTCCATATCCCAATGGATGGAAGCACATGGTCAAGAATATTATGGATTCTTGAAAACCCATAGGGGGTTATCATCCCATAGTTGGAGCTAGTTGTTGAGATCATTTCCTATTTCCAAGTTTTCCTTCCTTGTTCTATCTTCTTGTTGTTTTTTTTTATATTTGTTTTCCCTCTTCTACACCTCCCCCTTTTGCCTCTTTGTTTTATCCCTTGTTCTCTCCCTTTCTAGTTACCATACTTAGTCATTTTTCAGTGATCTGCAGGTTAGTGGACCTTCATCTCCATCAACTTTCCCAAGTCATAAGTTCACTTCTACACTTAGCCATTTTTTCAATTTCGTGGGTTTGCAGGTTCAAGCCCTCATCCTCCAAGTTATGTGATCTTCACTTTTCACCCCAAGTTCTGTGATCTACATTTTTACCAAAATATTTGTCACGGGTGTCGAGCCCCAAAGTATTTTATTCCTGCTGCATGCAAGTCCAACTAACCACCTTTCTACACTTAACATATTTTTGATAGCCCATAATTGCGGGTTGGCGGGTTCCCGGGTTGGCTGGTTCATGAAAAGATCCATATTCAAAATCGCTCTTGTTTGTCCCCATCATTCTCTTGATTTTCCCAATATGCATTAAGTATTGTTTAATGCTAACAACTGTTGTGCAAGATACGAAAAGATTGTCATTAACGACGAAAGGATCGAGGAATTACTCATTAAATTGCATTAAATCTCCATTTGCCAAGGGATTAAATTATCATCATCTCTCCAAAAATATTTATTTGAAATTGTTATCCAGATGAAGAAATACTCCCGTCAACCTATGGTAGCATTATCTAGACAACGGTTTTGTGGTGATACTTTAAATATATTTGGTCGTGAAGACCAAAACTTCTAGTGGTCAAGAGCATATTCATATTATTCCTCTCCTCCTGCACATAAAGACGTAATTTGGGCATCTAGAATTTATCACGTTGGGTGTATTCCTGAGGATTTTGAGTGTAAATAACTTATTACGTGGTGTGTGGAAAAGTACATGCCAAGCCAGAGAATTATACAACTCCAATATCATTCTCTAATTTCCCTTTCACCACAAGCGTTTTGTAATATGTTGAAGCTCCCAAACTTGACACTTACTTTCAATGGAGAAGACTCTAGAGATTTTTTGAAGAAACATAACAATGGGCTTGACCTCCTGCCTGAATATTTGGAGAATCCTGCATCTATCCCAAAATACATAACCATAATCCAGGTTGAGTCTTTTAAAAACCCCTATCAAGAAATTGTGTGGTTGTTTACCAGGTTGACAAGTCAGGAAAGCATTGCTTCTATCTCTCGCATAATTTTATATATTATGTATTTTACAATGCAAAAACATGCCATCTTTGACTAGGGAAAACTGATTTATATTGAAATCTCGTCCCAGTTATCACACTATAAAAAGGACAATTTTTTTTTATGGCTTCTTATCTGATATTTGCTATTATGTATTGTTGTCAATTCCCAAATTTAACCATAAGTAAGAGGGTGAATCGTGAAATAGATCCAGTTACCTTTTGGTATCATGAACTATGGAGACATAAGACCCCTCTGTATTTCTATGAAGTCTATAATGATTTTGTTTTAGTCTTCAAAAGTTTGTTGTTGGGTGAAAATACTTCAAGGATATTTGACCAAGCTAACATATTCTTAGAGAAAAAAGAAACAATAGAACAAATGGAGAATCACAGTGTTATAAGGATATTCTGCTCGAAAGAAAATCCTTCTTTTCTCCCGTTTCATGTATCTGAAAAACTGTTTATTACAGAGGTGGCAAGGCAATATAACTTCTGGCTACATTTTTTCCACAAAAAAAGTAAAAACCAAATTATTCCCCTGCCATGGAAGATTGGATATTTTGTTACAATAAATAAATAATATAATATAAAGACAGTAAAATAATAAATAAAGTAAAATTAAACATTAATGTAATAAAAGGTCATGACTAAAAGTCACGACTCTTCATAAAAACCATAAAGGGCATATATATAAGCATGCCCTTTCTTTTTAATATCATCATATTTTTACAATCAATTATTATTATATATCTTATTATGGATTCAAAGTGAAGTTGTTCATTATGAAACCCTTGTTTCCTTCACATTGGTATCAGATATGGTCGCTCCCCCATGTCAAATTGATTTTCCACACTCCCCACATTTTTTCCCCTCACCGCAACCCTCCCATCCCCCACACTCCCCACGTTTTTCCCCTCCTTTCCTTTCCCCTCACCTACAACCCCCCCAATCCCCCACATGCCCCACACCTTCTCCCTCACCTGCAACCCATTCCCACCCCCCCCCGTAACTCTCCCCCACAATCT
>ML782179.1:539670-558721 GCA_009831015.1 Picea engelmannii
ATTTCATCCAGACTATCTTGAACGAAGAGGAAGAAGGTAACAACTAAAGTACTCTTGTACACGATGCTGGTGACCTAGAGACATTACTTAGTAGTAATGATTTTTATAAGAAAAAGGGAAAAGGTCCCAATGAAAGAAGTGCCCAGTCTCCAATTGTTACTCCCAAGAATACCACATCACGGAGCAATGCTCCAATGACCCACCCAATAAAAATGTTATCAACAATAGTTCAAGTGGAGGGGGAGAGAAGAATCCTCACCCTGGGAAAGTCGAGAGTTCACATAAGCTCCCCGTGACAAAGAAAATGAAGAATTTAGTGCAAGAGGAAGAGGATACTAATATAGAAAACGACATCCAAAGATTTTCTCTGGAGCACATGAATATTTTATCTGAAAATGCTAAGTTAAAAGAAAGGATCGAAGATTTGAGAAATGCCTTAATGTCTCTTCCAATCTTGGCAAGTCCTTTGTCAATGGTTAAACCAACTACACTTGCAATTAAGTTAAAAGGATCTTCTAGTTTACTCACATCAGTCTGAATTTATGTAGAGAAAAACATTAAAAATAGAATGTCACTGATAACCGAAGCATGGGAGGTATCAAAAAATATTGTTTCTTTCGGCTCAATGGCACATGATTTTCATGATTATCTGCAAGCTGATTTAAAAAATGAAGGTTTCTATGTTGATGTTGTCTTTCAATTTGGAATAAAAGTATCAAACATGACATAATTGAAAAGAAGAGAAGAAGATCTTCCTTCTCCAATTCAAATTAAACAACTAAATGCTTGTTGGAAGGAAAAGATCAATAATTTGAATAATATTGTCCAAGCATGCAACAAAGCCATAGAAAAAAGAGAATAATTTTTCAAAAGACTCACAGAGATAGATCTGGCAGAGAGCACTGATGAAGTACAAGACCCTAAGTTAATTCTCAATTCAATGTTTATGACGAGGCAACAATTTGATGAACAAGTTGAGATATTAAAGGGGTTATCAACTGAGAAATTTTATGGCATAATTGAGTATAATGAAGAAAAGATAGACAATTGGATAGTTAATTATTCTGTGAAAAATCAAGATATTGAGGAGGAAATACATGGAATTTCTCATGACTTAAGAGACTTGGAAGGATAATTATTCAATATCAAAATCAGGCATGAAATAAATGTTGCACCAATGAAAAACTACATTGAAGATTGGTTTAAACGGGCAATTGATAAATTAACTAAAGAAGGCTAAGAAGCAACAGTTGAGATGGTTCCTATAACCATGAGTGAGGAAAATAAAAGGACAACAACAAACAAGTGAATGAGAGACAGACCATCATAGTAAATTTACGTTGATCACATCTTGCTTTCTTTATCAAATTTTCATCCAGTTACTTCGCTTCTTTGACTAGAAAGGTTTAATCGAAATCTGATAACTCCTTCATGTCTTCTTTCCAAGTCTTGCTACTCTATCATCACCCACCATATTCTTTCCAAAACTTATTTCTTGTTTATATTTTCTTTATGGTTTGTGGGAGCCCCAATCCCAGTCCTAAGGACAAACACATTTAAATTTCAAATCTTTGTAATAGACTCTATATTTTTCAGAAATCCCAAGAGAACTATTTTGGGATCAGTTTTGACGGTGTTTTATAACTCTGTGTTTTGAGTATAAAATATTTGAGATTGATCTATCATTTTTTTTATTTGAGCTCCACATGTGTTTACTCTATTAAAGTTCTCTTATGCAGACCATTTTCTTTTATTTTATGTGATAAAAAATATTTAGTTTAACTATAATGGATGTGAGGAAATTTTGATTATCGTTTTTAAATATGTGATGTGTGAGGTTCCTGGTCATCTCTCAGGAACTCTCTTTAAATTTTTTTATTTTTTATTTTACTGCAATCCTTATATTTCTTTGAATATCATGGCAGACTTTCTCAAAGTCCTATATTATTTTGAAAATCTAGAATTCCAAGAAAATATTGAAACAAAGAGGAGTACCACCTCTATAAAAATGCAGGGGGACTAATGTCTTCATGAGGTTGTCGTTTCGGTCCTGATGGATTCAAGCGTCAACAAAGATATATATATTTTCATGAAAACAATTAAAAAAAAAATTCACAAAGTGATCTCAAAATTATTTACAAATACAAATCAATCACTTCCATTAATCCAACTATTAACTGGAACGAACCCATCATTCTCTACACATGTATTATCAACCAATATTTTCTTCTATCTAGAAATATTTTTATTACTTTTCTCCCCTGACAGAGCTTTTCCATAATTCATCATTATTTAACTACTTTAACCTGCAACTTTCTTGTTGCAATATCTAACAACTCCAAAAATGTTCTCAAATTCACGAGTTATCCATACTCACATCATTTCAGCTGTTAGCATAATCATTTCTATGTCATATATACATGAATTCAATAATTCCTTTAATACCACTTGTAACATTTTCAACAACTCCAAAAAATTGATTTCAGAATTGTAACAACAACAATTCAATCACCTTCAACTAGTATTCATATTTAATATAATGCAACTATCCATCATTATGTATATTCAACACCACATGCTTTTCATAATGCAACAAATAATTACTAAATAAAATAGCAATCAATGTGTCAATACTCATGGCCACATTTACACAATGCATCCCTGCATTGACTACCTAATATCACATAACTATGTCATGCAGTCCACCATGATGAGTTGGAAGGTCTGACCAATGCCTCAACACATCATTCAAACTCTTCCCAATATTTTTCGACTATTTGGATACCCTCCTATTCAACCCATACACAACACGAGGAAACATAATTCCTAAGTGCTATTCAGTGCCGACAAAGAGGTTGCAGTCCAAACATATGCTATATAGGGAAACCAGTGAGTATTCACATAGTGCTATATCCATTCCATATCTAACTATATCATGGTCTCACACATGAATAACTCTATGGATATTAATTATTATATCAAGATTATGTCTCATGATTTGAACTGGTTATGATCTCATAACCAATCATAACAAAATATGCAACCAAATTTTATCTGAATTTATTCTAGCATCAACTACATTTATATACTCTAGGCCTTTGGCCATTACATATCAATTTAAATATTGAAAAATTAATTGAGGGAATTCTCACCTCAATTCCCCTCACCATTGGAAGCAACCAAATGCATACCTTCATGGTTGTTATCAACCTACTTGATGTTATCTGATCAGTTGGTATTTTTAGAAGCTCACAAACTTCCTCCTACATCCTTTTGATCACCATTACTACCACCCTCATGGGTCTTCACATAGATGAAATTCATATGTAGTAGAAAATTTCACCTATTTAACATGCTATTTCTTTTTTTTCCTGAATACATAATTCATCATTAGTCATACTCAATATAACATCAGTATTGCATGTATATAACAACAAGCTATTCTAATCCCATAAGCATGCCATATGCATATCCAATATCTACATATTCACCAATCATTCACTATTAGCATGCCTACTAATGCATGTGCATTCTAACTTCATTGTACGCATCATGCATTCTAGTATATTTTTGTTTCAATTCACTTATTTGTTTATTTATTTATTTTGTAGCTGGTTTTCCTTGAATTTATTTATATCTGTGTTGCCTTGTGTGCTCCCATTCTACTCATATGCACTATTGTTCCATTATTTGAACACTTTCTAGCCAAGTTCCACTTGTCCATTCTACAATCCAACCAATGTGTTCTATTTACAACAACCTCTCTTAGGCAGTCATATCCAAAATTTACCTTTATGAAACATTCTAGAACCTTGGAATGAAGTAGCTCAGAACATTCCATTACTCTACTACCACAACATTATTGAATCAAATACTATTACTCCTAGTTTTCCATTAGATTACTTTATTAACATTTCCCTATGAAACCATACCTTTCACATTTAATACCATCCCTAATGGAGGTCTATTTTCATTCAGTGGCACTTTTCAAGTGAAAGAGAATTTATTACTCTATCTCCAATTTCTCTACATTGGCATCCTGCTTCCACTGTGAACTCTAATATTAGAAGTGGATTTATTTCACTGAGTAATTTTAAACAACTACCTAAGTCATATATAACAAATCCTTCCCTAGAACTTCTATGCTTGACACATACATATTATTCACACACAACCTCTTAAGCTCTTTGTTTTCTTTCACATCAAGCTTGCAGTTGTCTACACATCTCTACCTTCAAGGCTATGGAGCCTTACTTTTCCTTTCTATGCCCATTAATGAAATTATTCACCTGCTATCTTCATGTCCTATGTGAGGTTTTTTTTTTTTTTTTTTGTACCTGCAATTTATTCACACTCTGTAGCAGCTAAATAATAATCCTTCTATTCTAATATTCTCGAGTTCTTTATCCACTTTTCATTACTTTCCTTGTAGCTCTTTGTTGCCTCATCCAACTTATGTAAGCCCCGTCATACTTCTAGGACTTTAATATCTGATCCTAGTCTTTAATTTATCTGATTATACCTCTAATTCTACCAAATATGCAAGCAACCATTTTGTTAGAATTATACATATTATAGAAATTTGTCAATTAATATTACATGTACTTTTTCTGCTCAGTTCATGAAGAATTATATCACATTTATCCAAATTATAATAATTCCACGTCATTCTCCTATGAATAAACTTTCCAACGACTATACTCTTATCCCGATCATAGTTCTGAGCTGAAAGTTATGGCTTCCTGAAAAAAACCACTTTCACCCCATTTTTACATTTTCTCCATTGGTGTAATTTTATTGAAATTCCAACTTCAGTCAACTTCAGAAGAAAATGTATTAGGAAATAGAGAAACTGTATATCAGGCGTAGATAAAAAAGTGACAAGGAATTCATATCAATTTTCATATTTTCAATTTGATGCTCCAGTAAAAAACTAAAACAATATGGAAATGACAACTTTGCCCATTTCACCTCTTTTTCCAGACTTATAATTTTTGGCAAAACTGGTTATCTCTCACTCTGTGCACTTCTATAAAATTTTTACTAAACCAAATTTGTTTGTCTTGATGAGTGTATTAAATATATAGTAGATAAAGTTTTTCATTTTTGTGATCTGGGGTCACTTTTCCTCCTCCGAAAATCTCAAAAATTCCCAAAATGTGGCTTGAAATAGTGGATTTTGTCCTATTTCAGTGTCCCCATTTCAATCCCATTAGGATTTATTTAGTTACTTTGTGGGTTATTTCCTTGTCTTCGTTTTGGAAACTCTCATTGAATTTCATCTTAATTTGGACCACTGTCAATGATCTAGACCCAGATTTTAAAAAACCAATATTTCACCATTTTTAACAAATCCAAGTAGAAATGTACAATGACCCTGTCTGGAACTTTTGTAGATCTCATCTTTGCAAACGAAACCCATATGTTCCATCCAAATATGAATTATTCTACTCCATTTATGGCCAAAATAATAAAATGGCTCCAGACTTAGTTTTTTTTTTTAACTATGGAGCAGTTTTGCCTATGTGACAATCTGCACCATTGATCTCAATTCGAAAGAGATCTCGACCGTTAGTAGGAGGTGCCCATTCGGAGTGATGAACAATTAGGCTCAAATGGGACTTTGAAAAGAGGGTATCGAAGAATATTCCCTTTCGATATCGTCAGAACTTATCACTCGGATTTCAAAATATTAGGGAAGTTTCATCAGTCCGATAAGAGAGTATCGAAGAATATTCCCTTTCGATATTGTCAAAACTTATCACTCGGAGTTCAGAATATTAGGTAAGTTTCTCCACTCTAACAAGAGGGTATCGAAGAATATTCCCTTTCGATATTGTCAGAACTTATCACTCGGAGTTCAAAAGATTATGGAAGTTTCATTGCTCCGAAAAGAGGGTATCAAAGAATATTCCCTTCTCGATGCCATCAGAAATATTTTGAATGAGATCTTCCAAAAACACTTTTATGAAAAATCATCTCCGCAAGATCTGATGACTGAGAATGATCCGAACTGATCTGACGACTCTCGTTCTTTCACGATTCTATCGTCAGGATTCTCTTCTTCAGACTTCCAACTTATGTCTAAATTTATACCTTTCGAATCCATCCTTCCTAGAGATCTACGACTGAGAATGGATCTAACTGAGCTGATGGATCTTGTTTTTTTAGGATCCTTTCATCAGATTCCTCTCTTCGGACTCAACCTCACTCCCAACTTCAAAGTCTTTCTGACACTTCCTTCCCAAAGGCTTGTTGAGAACACTTTTCTCAGACCTCTATGATTTAATCTTGACCGTGGATCCTCACAGTTGAATTAATTTGGGTTGTTGATCTACAAAACTACAAAGTCTCCATGAAACACGTAGGAATTTAGCTTCCAAGGCCAAATTCTACTATGCAACTATAGATCGATTCCATAAATCACTTCTTTGACTACTATGAACATTGAAACTCAAAATCTGCTCATAATTTGGGGGTTTTCACTTTTGTTCTCCCCCCCCCAAATTAGTAATAGAAAAATCTGCAGCAATGAATTTGACAAATTTACAAAAGTTTTGGCCCATACCAATTCGGTGTTGAACTAGAATCTCTGATACCAATCTGTAACGTACCCAACCACCCACAGGTTGGCCACGCTACCTCAAAAAATCACTTCAAAACTGATTTCGAATTCTAATAATAATTAATTCAAAATTAAGCATGAAAGACTCACATACATTAATTAGGATCCATGCTAAAACATCAAAGAAATAAAAAATGTGCCATGTACAACAAATAAACAACAAGCATGCACACAAAAATACATCTCAGAGATAATTAAATACACAACGAGATATACATTATACATAAAACACATAGAGCACTTATCTTTGCAAGTAAAAACTCACCAATTGGATGCAGACCAAGGACGTTCCTCCCTACCATAGACATTGTTGTTCATTTACTCTCAACAATAGGTCACCCCCGATCCAGGGCTATGAATCCACAAGGATGGGTCCTAGGCCAAATCTAAAACACACAAAATTTGGCTAAATAGCTCTCAGGTTTCCCAACAACAATGAATTCTAATGTCCATCTCTCTTTCCCCTTCATCCTTCACAACCCAAAGAAATAAACACCTTTCTCTGCCATGTAATCCCTCAGGCTGTTCCATTTCTCTCCAGGGCTCCAATGCTATTGGTCAGGAAATCTCTGTGATCGAAACTACAAGGATTCTTAGCTATGGACAATTCTTTTCAAATGGTCATCATTCTCATGCACTCAGGTATCCATTCCCTCCTGGAATGATCAATAATTTATTACAATCATCTAGTTATGTCTCTCCTCTTCTAGCCATTCATTTCCATGCTTAGACCAAGAGCACACAAATTAGAAAGAATGAGGCACCAAAAATGAAAGAGTGAGAAGGGTGTAAGAGTGAATGGAGAAGAACAAGTGAACCCAAAAAAATCCACAAGGGGTATTTATATAATTACATGAAAAAAATAACTACATGGAATTCCTCCCAAGAAGCTCATGTAACCACTTTTCCAAATTAAAACCAATATGGGTAAATAAAATATAATAAGAAGACTTAGCCCCTTCAGCCCCCTCTCTCGAGGAATCGTAGCCCCCTATCTTGTGTCCTTGTACGTCTTGCAACCAATAGTGTATTTGTTTATTAATGTATATATAAGTATTACATTTCCTAGGAACTCGAGCCCTTTTCAACTTTACCGGCTCACCGGCCTAATGTCACATTTACATAATACATTATAGTTCATATAGATTAAAATTGGGGTGTTACCTTGGGGTTCCATCCATTGGCCCCCATTGACGTAGCTTTTCCCATTGCAACTGCATAGGAAGAGTCCTCCCATTCTTAGACCAAGGTTGATTGGGAATCCAAATTTGTTGAGGGAATTGAGCACATTTAACAACAAGATCATGCCATTTTGCAGAAAGCTAATTCCAAATACAAGCAGAGTCACGTTCAACATCAGGTACCACACAAGTTTTAGGTGGGAGATAAGGTATGGTTGAATCTACAGAAAGAGAAACTCACAAGAACCCATTGGAAGCTCTGCCCACTCTGATATGGGCATTACACCATCACCAGGGTTATGGGTGAGAATGATTTTGAATTAAGTATTCCCCTTTCCTTGTATTTCACCTGGTATGTAATGTGGAACTACTTTGACCATATTTTCCACCTCTCCTAGATACTTTGGATGCACCCAAGCACTTCGACCCTACAAAACTAAATCATGACTGCATTGAACATGAGACAATTGATTGAATCATGGACACTAATACAATGTGAACCTTCCAATAGAACATCCAACTCTATCGATTCATCAAAGCAGGGAAACTTCTTCACAATGGAAAGTGGATCACCAGGAGTCAGATTCAACAAAAAATTCCTCATATGATAGAGGAACTTGACGCAATGGGGCCCATTTATTCCTAATGGGGGAGGAATGATCCAAGTGGATATTGGTGGGCACACAATCGTTCCGCTAATTCATAATGGTTTCACATTTGACATTTTTTTTTACAGTTTTTTGGGTCTCGTGTACTCGAATAGACCTTTTTGACGAGGTACCGAGGGACCCAAATAGATATTGTATGAAAACGTTGTGCCCACGGGAAGTTGAGGTATCAACTAACCACATAGGGGCCCACATACCTTTTGGTGTTTCATCTTCTAGGGTTAGGGTTTTGGATGTTTAGGGTTTTTTCATTGATGCTTTATGTTAAAAGGAATTTTTGGCTTCTTTGTAATCAAATTCTGGAGAATGAGTGTAGTCGTTGCATCTATATCTTCATATATAAGCTACCACAATTCTAGCTAGTTTGTGTGCTTTGCATTTACAATCTTTTGTATTTCAGACAATCATTAATAGATTTCGAGTTTAACTGTATTCTATGTTTCTTGCAATATCTATGTGTGTTTCCTTGTTATATATTTTCCTTCATGTCATTCTTAAAATAATCTGGATCACATCCATAACTCTAACTTTTTATTTCCCAACTTATTTCAAAACAAATGTATTAAATACCTTGTACATAAATCATAATCTAAAACTAAGAATAAAAATGAGATGCTATGTTATAATAGTTGGAATATATGTATCCAAAAATATCAATGACAACATTGCATGCTCCTTGTATATTGATATCCAAGGAGGAATATTATCTTTTAAAACAAACACTAATCACACTGTGTAAATGGATCTCATCTTTACAAATGAATCAACACCATCTTCTACTAAGTAAAGCTTAACTTTACAAGGTTCATCTCTAAAGAAGGCCATTTTCCCTTAATTTCCTAAATGTAGAACCATCTACATCCATCCACATAACACCATATTGAATCTTCATTCAATCATGATAACCTAGAAACAATGTTATATTCTCACACCTAAACAATCACTAAAAATATGGAATGATGGGGATATGAAAAAGAACCTTCTGTTGGATTACTGAGAGGGTGGGGGGTGTGAATCAATAATAGAGAAATTTAATCCTTTTTAAGCATATAATCCAAGTGTTATATAAATGTGGCATTATCATCCAATAAATGCAGAGTAAATAAGAAATGAACAAATGAACAATCATACACATACATAGTACACCAGTGTTTTACGTGGAAACCCAAAGTGGGAGAAAACCACATAATGTTTTTTCTTATATGTCTTGAAGAATTACATTCATTGGAAGCACCAACTTCCTCTGTTTTCCAGCTGCAACTAGAAGGAGGATCCAACCCCCTAGTTTCTCAGGCTACAACCTGAGGGCATCTCTAATTCCCCAATTCTCTGGCTACAACCCCCTAAGTTCTCCGACTACAACCATAAGGTGGATACAACCACCTATCCTTGCCCTGTCCAACCGCCCTGAAGTTGAAGTAGAATGAAGAAACCATTGTCACACTATCATTGTGAGATATACCACTATACAATTGTATCAACCTATACCACTAACCTGCATCCAACCTATACAACTTCCCTGTTATCAATCTATACTAGAACTGAACATGCATCAACAGACATACAATAGGTACATGACCTGGAGTGCTACAACATGCATATGTACGCACCCTATCTATTATGAAGCCCGTGTATGTACATGGCCAAACTGTTATGCAACTTGCATATGCCTTCAGAAAACTAGGGTTTTCTTTCTTCTGAAAACTTCTGACCCCGTGTAACTTCTTTCACATAGATCTGTAACATGTCATTGTATACAGATTGAAACAATACCCTATGGATGCATCCTCATACATAAACTTTACCCAAATCATATATATCTCTCTCTAGTCATGTGCCATATAGGTGTGTGTAGTCATGAACAAGTATAGTAACCCTCACATGATCTAGTCATCAAACCCTTTCTGATATTCAGCCTCTCAATACATCAACCATTTCACAAATACAAGCTCTCAACCATGTACCTCAAAACCTTAGCCATATGCCAAGAAATACAATATGTGCTTCAACAAAAAGTATCAATGATAAATATACCAACACTGTATTTATGTAGATCTAACTTATGTAGAATATCCCATGCAACCACTAGTCTCTCTAGGGAGAATCCTCAAATCTCCATAACCATTTCTCATGCATACATCAAAATCCAACTATTCATAGAAATAATACATACCTTTTGAACCAATGGATAGATCTAATGTATCTGAGCACTGTAGATCTTCCTGGGAGCTTGATGTCAGAATCTAGAACCTCTGCATCTTCATCTTCTCAAGTTTCCATGGATTTACCAACATGTATGCACCCTAATACATTGCCATCCCTCTTATGTACGCACCCTAATACACTGTCAGCCCACGTACACCTCATTATGTACCCACCCTAATACACTGTCAACCTGCGTACACCTCAGAAAATAGTTTTTTTTTTTGTATTCGTTGTAATTTTGAGAATTTCGCCATCAACCCTTCGTACTACCTCAGAATTTCGCAACTCCAGATGTATCAATGAGTACTTGCAATAAGCTTCACACAACAAAATATATTCAATGTGTTCAAGTGTGATTAAATGAGAGAGCCTTGCCTCTTATTTATACTTTCATGTAGCATTCCACTTTCCTTATTTTAGAGATTTCTCCATTAACTTATTATTTAAATAATTTTTTTTGCAAACACTTTGACTTTTAGGGGCTTCTAGATGACTTATGAGGGTTCTCCAACTTCACATGGACATAACTCTCTAACTGTGAGGAGTTATGTGACATTACACATACCATTGGAAATGGCATGACAAGCACTAGCCATCTAGGATAGTTGCACTGAAAAATTAGTTGACCTTCATCTCATTATTCCACAATTAAGCATGGGTTCTCTAACCATACTTCTAGGATAACTAAATCCTCAAAGCGTATTCCCATGAGGGATTTCACCATAAGGGGACCACTTTGGAGTTCATCCATTTGTACTTCATATCAACCATGACAAGACAATAATGATTCATCTTTACATCAAAAAAACTTGGGTCCATTACCCAAACCTTTGTGCTACCAGAATTTGCTACCATACTTTCTTCAAGGGTTGACATCAATGAAAACCAACCTTAATCAACAATCTCCCCCTTTGTCATTGATGGCAAAACTAAAATCATCTCATGTAATACTGAAGTCATATCACTCATTCTCCCCCTGTAACCATGCCTCTTTCCTCTGCATCTTATAAATATCTCCCCCTTTGTCATCAATGGAAAAGGTATCTTTCCATTTGAGGATGCTCCCCCTAACTAAACTTTCCTCTTTATGGTGCTTCCTCATGTACATATAAGACATATAAGATAAGCATTCAAAAGCATTCATTTTGGAGTAGAAATAACTCCAAGTCTCTGGCAAAGATACTCAAAGCCTCCCCGTGGAAGTGGTTTTGTAAATATGTTTGCCACTTTCTCTTTTGTTCCCACATACTCAACTCTGATGTTATTTTCTGCAACCTGTTCCCATAGAAAGTGATACTTGATTGGAATGTTCTTCATCTTGGAGTGCATCACTGGGTTCTTTGAGATACTAGTGGCACTTTTATTATCACAATAGATTGGAATGGGCTTATCATACTCAACTTGTATATCTATCAGAGTTTTTTTCATCCAAAGAACTTGTGTACAACATGTTGTTGCTGCAATATACTCTGCCTCATTTGTAGATAAAGATATTTATGATTGTTTCTTTCTTAGCCATGATACTAAACACTCACCCAAGTAGAACACTTCCCCATTGGTGCTTGGTCAGTCATGAATACAACCTGCCCAATATGCATCTGAGTAGGAAATAAGTGATAGATTCTTTCCTTTTGGATACCATAATCCAAACGCTTATGTTCCTTTAAGATATCTGAAAATCCTCTTCATTGCTAATACATGTGATTCCTTTGGTGCTGCTTGAAATCATGCCACCTATCTAACTTCCTGCATTAAATCTAGTCTGGATGCTATCACATATAGTAGGCTACCAATCATTGACCTATATTTCCTCTGATCTGTAGACTTTGAATCATCATCTTTGCTCAACTTGCAACTGGTTTGCATGGGAGTGATAATTGGTTTGCATGGGAGTGATAACTAGTTTGCAATCTTCCATTCCAAACCTCTTTATCATTTCTTTGATATATTTGGTTTGAGAAATAAAAATTCCTTGGTTTCTTTGACATATCTGAAGTCCCAGAAAGAAGGATAGTTCTCCAAGTAATGGCATTTCAAATTCATTATGCATATGCTTTGCAAATTTCTGGCTTAACCTGTGATCATCACTACCAAAAATAATATCATCAACATAAACTTCAATTAATAAAATACTATCTTGACTTACCTTGATGTAGAGGTTGTTTTTTGTAGTTCCTTTTCTGAACCTTCCCTGTTGTAGATATTTATCCAGTCTAGAGTACCATGCTCTAGGAGCCTGTTTTAGACCATACAAGGCCTTATTTAATTTACACACATAATTTGTGTTCTCTGACAAATGGAATACTTCTGGTTGTTCAATGTAGAATTATTCTTCAAGTTCCCCATTCAGAAAGGTTGATTTTACGTCCATATGATACACTTTAATATTTTTGGAGCATGCATAAGATAAAAACAACCAGATTGCTTCCATTCTGGAAACTGGGGCAAATGTCTCTTCAAATTCGGTTCCTTCAACCTGTGCATATCCTTTACATACCAATTTAGATTTATTCCTTGTAACCTGTCCATCTTCATTCAATTTATTCCTGTATACCCACCTTGTGTCAATCACATTCTTATCCTTTCGTCTTGGAACCAATTCCCAAGTGTCATTTTTCTCTACTTGATCCAATTCTTCATCCATGGCCTTATTCCAAATTCATCCTTGCTGGCCTCTTCAAAATAGGTTGGTTCAATCATAGATGTGAGTGCTAGGTGCATTTGTTCTGGTGAATGCATTCTTCTTCTAGTCTCAACTCCTGCATCTTTGTTTCTGATAATCTGATCTGAAGGATGATTCTTCTGTACTCGTCTGCTAGGTTTTTTTGGAGGCACTTGCTGAACTTTCTCTTCTGATTCGGTTGGATCTTCTTCATCTTCCCCTTCTTTTTCATCTTCTATTTATTCTTCGCAAAGTTGTTCCATTGATTCATTTTCTTCTTCCTTTAATTCTTGTCGACCTGTTTCATCAATTGTTACGTTGATGCTTTCCACAACTTTGTTCAATCTCAGGTTGTAACACTTGTATTCTTTCCTTGTACTTGAGTAACCAACAAGTACTCCTCTGTCCACATGAGAGTCAAACTTTCCCATTCTGCCATCTTTTCTTTTGATGTATCATTTGCTTCCAAAAACTCTTAAGTGCTTCACATTTTCTTGTCTTCCTTTCCATAGCTCGTAGGGAGTTTTGTCAATGTTGTTATTGAGCATTACTCTGTTTTGAATGTGAATTGTTGTATGCATTGTCTGTGTCCAAAAAATATCTGTCAATTTGGAATCCATTAGCATTGTTTGAGCCATTTCCTGTATTGTCATGTTCTTTCTTTCAACAACTCCATTCTGTTGAGGTGTCCTAGCAACGAAGAATTTCCTTTTTATTCCATTTCTTCTACAGAATTCCATAAATTCCTTTGAAGTGAACTCTCCTCCATTATCAGATCTCAAGCATTTGATTTTTGAATCCATTTCATTTTCAACCATTTCCTTGTAGATCTTGAAGTTTTCAAAAGCTTTTGACTTATTCTTGAGAAAGAAAACTGCAGTCATTCTTGTATAATCATCAAATAATAACATAAAATATTTCTCAACTTTTAAACCCTTTGTTGTAGTTGGTCCAACTAGATCATTATGCAAAATTTCCAGTGTTCTTGTCATTGAATATTCCTTTGATTTGAACCTGGTCTTTGTTTGCTTTCCTTGTTGAAAATGCTTGCATAAAGTGTTGGTTGGTTTCATGATCTGGGGCATTTCTCTGACTGCTTCTCTTTTTCTGAATTTGACAAGGTTATCAAAATGTATGTGACCCATTCTTTTGTGCCATATCCAACTTTCATCTTCCTTTCCTAGACAACACTTTTCATTTCCAATTTCACTTAACACATATATGTTGCTTGAATTTCTCATAGCTGTAGCAATCAATTTTCCTGAACCTTCTTTCCTTATCTCGCACTTTTGTGAATCAAAAGTAAATTTATGACCATGGTCACATATTTGACTCACACTTAAAAGATTATGTTTCATATCTTTTACTAGTAGAACATTTTTTCCTTTGTATTCTTATTCCCAATTCTGACTGTGCCTTTTCCAATGATTTTAGCTTAATCACCATTTCTGAAGGCGACTGGTCCATCTGTTTCCTTTCTTAATGTAAGAAACATGTCTCTATAACATGCCATGTGTTTTAAACAACCACTTTCAACATACCAACCACGTTTCTTCTATTTAGATTGTAGAGCGAGTGTGCATTCTTCATTTCTATATTGATTCTGCTTTCTTATCCATGTCCTTTTCTGAGGTTCCTAACTGTGATTGTTTTTGTTATGTTGTGGTTCTCTAGGAGGGATTGTCATTCTGCAATCTTTGGACATGTGTCCAAAGTTGTTACACTTGTATAATTCCACTTAAGTGCTCAATGATTCAAACATGTTGTAACTTCTTATCCATGTTTCACTATCCCTTCTTGGATAACCCTTTTGTGTATGACTTTCAAAGTTGTTTATGTTCCTGCTGTTAGCTCTGCAATTTTTAGATTTATGTCCAAAATTATTACATGCATAACATAAACCAAAAAAGATAGTTTGATACCTAGGAGTTGAAGATCTTCTGAAAGGAGGTTCTCTTATGAATCCTTCTTCTTCCTGAGACCTATCTATTTCTGTCAGCCATTGATTCTGAAAACTGAATCTTCTCGGTGGAGGAGTGTCCCTGTAATTTTCTCTGTAGACCTTCCTATCTCCTTTGATTGTTTCTACATAGATTTTTGGATATGTTTCTTGTTCTGTGGTTTTGGAGCTTGACCCCTTTTCTATCTAATTATATCCAAGTCCAGACTTGTCATGATTAAGACTTTGACTACTGATAATGTCATTCAAAACTTTTGAGTTATTCTATATATTTATCTTTTGAAGATCCTTTCTTAATGTGACAATTTCTTCTTCCAAATTTTCAATGATCATGTCTCTTCCTTATAGTTGTTCTTTGAGTGCTTCTTCAATTATTTTATCTTCTTAAATTTGATCCTTCACATTTGTGATCATTTGTTATAATTCTCGTGTGTCTTGTTTCTTGTCTAGTTCTTCTTGTAGCTTCTTGTCTTCTGCCTCTTCAATTTCTTCTTCGGCTTCTTCATATTTTACTTCAGAGTCTTCCTTTTCAGAGTCTTATGCTACCATGAATATAACTCTTTATGTCTCACTATCACTGACTTCATCTTCATATGATGATGAGATGTCTTCTTTGGTGCATAAAATTTTCTTGAAAACTTTCTTTGTGGTTCTTTTGCCTTTATATGTTTTTTTTCTTTTTGAGTCACCTTAATCATTTCTCCTTTTCTTATGAGGACATTTGTTAGCAAAATGACCAATACCATCACAATTAAAACAAATTAAAGGAATCTTACCTCTATACCTACCGTCGGTTCCCTTGTTTAGTCTTCTGACAAAGTTGGCCACTTCTTCATTATCTTCTGAGACGTCACTACTGCTGCTATGTTCTTTTTCTTGTTGCTTTCCCTTTTTCTTTGATCTTTTGGATGCTTTGAAGGCTACTTTTTTTACATATGGATTTTCCTATTCAGTTCTAATTTCATATGCTGTGAACATTCCATGTAGTTCATCCACACTTATTGAATTTAGATCTTCTCTTTCATCTAGTGCTGATATCTTAGGGTCAAATCTCATAGGAAGAGATCTTAGTACCTTTTGAAAAATTACTGATTCTTTTATTTATTCTCCCAATCTCATGATTACATTTACTGTTTCATCGACTCGTAAGAAGCAAGCTACAATATTCTCTTCTTCCTTCATATTTAGTTGTTTGAACTGACCTCTGTATGTTTGAAGCTTTGATGCTTTGAATTTTGAATCTCCTTCATAAATCTTTCGAAGTTTGTCTCAAATCTCTTCAGCAGATTTACAATGTGCAACTTTGGTGAATACCATTTCACCAAGACCATTCAGAAGTGTATTTGTGGCTTTGGAATCATTCTGACCAAGCTTCATTTCTTTGTCATTTGTTTATAGAACTATTGGTATTGTGTATCCATCTACAATTGATTGCCAAATTTCAAATCCTTGTGCATGTATATATGTCTTCATCCTTATGCTCCAAAATGCATGCTTTTTCCATCAAACTGTGGTATTTTACTTTTATACAAGTTGTTGCTCTCCATGATCTACCTTTCAGTGGTTAAACTGATTTCTGAAGGAACCTGCTCTAATTCCAATTGTTGGATTACTGAGAAGGGGGGTGAATAAGTAATAGAACAATTTAATCATTTTTAACCATATAATACAAGTGTTATATCAATGTATCATTATCATTCAATAACTGTAGAGTAAATAATAAATGAACAAATGAACAATCATACACATACACAATACACAAGTGTTTTACGTGGAAACCCAAAGCAGGAGAAAACCACATAATGATTTTTCTTATATGTCTTGAAGAATTACATTCATTGGAAGCACTGAATTCCTTTGTTTTCTATCTGCAACTGGAAGGAGGCTCCAACCCCCTAGTTTCTTAGGCTACAACCTGAGGGAAGCTCCAACTCCCCAATTCTCTAGCTACAACCAGAAGGAGGATACAACCCCCTAAGTTATTCGGCTACAACCAAAAGGTGGATACAACCACCTATCCTTGCTCCATCCAACTGCCCTGAAGTTGAAGTAGAATGAAGAAACCACTGTCACACTATCACTACAAGATATACCAATGTACAATTGTATCAACCTGCACCACTGACCTGCATCCAACCTGTACCACTGCCTTGTTATCAATCTGTAGCAGAATTGAACATGTATCAACAAAAATACAACAGGTACGCGACCTGTAGTGTTGCAGCATGCGTATGTACGTGCCCTATCTGTTATGCAACCCATGTATGTACATGACCAAACTGTTATGCATCCTGCGTATGCCTTATGAAAAATAGGGTTTTCTTTCTTCTGAAAACTTATGACCCTGTGTAACTTCTTTCACATAGATATGTAACCTGTCACTGTATCCAAACTGTAACTTTACCCTGCGCATGCATCCTCATACATAACCTTTACCCAAAGCATATATATCTCTCTCTAGTCATGTGCCATATAGGTGTGTGTAATCATGAACAAGTATAATAACCCTCACATGATCTAGTCATCAAACCCTTTCTAATATTCATCCTCTCAATACATCAACCATTTCACAAATACAAGCTCTCGACCATGTACCTCAAACCCTTATCCATATGCCAATAACTACAAGATGTGCCTCAACAATAAGTATCAATGATAAATACACCAACAATGTATTTATGTAGATTTGAATTATGTAGAATATCCCATGCAACCACTAGTCTCTCTAGGGAGAATCCTCAAATCTCTATAACCATTTCTCATGCATACATCAAAATCCAACTATTCATAGAAATAAGACATACCTTTTGAACCAATGGATAGATCTGATGTATCTGAGCACTGTAGACCTTCCTGGGAGCTTGATCTTAGAATCTAGAACCTCTACATCTTCATCTTCTCAAGTTTCCATGGCTTTACCAACATGTACACACCCTAATACACTGCCATCCCGCATACGTACACACCCTAATACATAGTCATCCCACGTACACCTCAATATGTACACACCCTAATACACTGTCAGCCCATGTACACCTCATAAAATAGGGTTTTTTTTTATTCGTTGTAATTCTGAGAATTTCATCGTCACCCTTCGTACTACCTCAGACTTTCGCAACTTCAGATGTATCAATGAGTACTTGCAATAAGCCTCACACAAAAAAAGATATTTAATGTGTTCAAGTGTGATTAAATGAGAGAACCTTGCCTCCACCGGTGACGTTAATTTCTTCAATTGATACAAGTTTCTAGAGGTCCATAACTTAAATAGAATTTTCTTGCTCTAAGTATATGGAAGAAAGATTAGTGGCAATTGCAAGTCATTATTTTGTGGTTGTAAATCAACATATTTCATAGGATGAGATGGAATCAAGTGTCCCATTTGATTTTAGGAAGAAATTGGATATCTTGTTGGGTATGTGTTATATTCTTTGCATGTGTGTGTGTGTGGGTGCGTCAGATACGACAACTGCGTCTGCGCTTTTTTCTATTTTTAGCGGATTTTGTTATTTTTAGTTGATTTGTAAATTAATCCCGGATTAAGGGATTAGGGTTTTGGTATCTACGGAATACCTAAAAACATTGTATATATTGTATTGAGAATGGTGAAATTCAATATAATGAAAATAAGAAAGGTTTTCCCAGTTGAGGGTTTCCGGTAAAAATCTCTGTGTATTCTGTGTATGAGCCATTGATTAATTTTTGTATTGCTTAAGAATATATATGCATTGCTTTACTTCGCAGGTTTAA
>ML782179.1:565611-589582 GCA_009831015.1 Picea engelmannii
CTATGCATTATCATCAAGGACAATACATATTATATTACATAAATCATCAGTCAATCAATCCTTTGACATCAATCAATCACTTGACATCAATCAATGACATCAATCAATCAAACCATTGGCATCAATGACAACATGATCCAACACAGAATCGATCTAGCAAAAATTCCACAATCTTACCTATCCGTGCTAACTGAGAAACAAACAACATATTTGCAATAAGGTTTGGCACATGACAGATGTCAACAATTTTCCCATGTCAATAATTAACATCACCCAACCAACAACATCCAAAGAAAAATCATCAGCAACATAGATTTTCTTCTCCTTAGCTTCATCCAACCATGTGAACAAGGAGGCATCCTTAGCCATGTGATGAGTGCACATAGAGTTGACTACCCAATATTTTTGTGTAGAATGAGACATCAAGGTGTGATAATTTCTAACTTGTAAGGCGGAATTATCAGTAGGTTGGTGTTCAACGAAGACATTTCCATCCATGGGTTTAACCTTCTCCTCTAAATCGTTTATTTTCTTATAACATACTTTATGCACCTTTCCAGTCTTTCCACAACACTGACATGTCTTCTTATTTCGACTTTGCTGGGGGGCATTTATCTGTCCCTCGGGTTTCTATTCATGGCATCCAGGTCTCTATGTAGATTTATCAAACCATACTTTATTCCTACGATCCGACTTTCTCTTTCCCTTGAGCAAGTGGGCTTGATGTTTACCACCGAGCTTGTATTCTTCAAGAAATCTATGCTAATTAGTAATCAAAAGAACACATAAAGATTCAAAGGTCGAATTGTGTTCTCAAATTCATCAGGACCAACTTAATGAGTTTTCCATCCTTCTTCTAATAGTTCTTTCCAAATTCGCCCAATTTCAACTGGAGTTATTTGACATGCACCAAATAGTCCTCTATTCTATCAAAAGAATGAGGATTGAGAAAGATCAATTCTTTCTCCAACTACATGACATATCTCTCGTCGAATCGGTTGAACAACAACTTCAACTTCCTCCATACTTGATGAGGGCAGTCAATTCCACTAAGGTGAAATCAAATATCTTACAAGATATAGGTCATGATGACCCCAACATCCTCATCCTTATTTCCATCAACAATGAAATTTTATAGATCATCTGTTGGATATGGAATCGCAATATTTGTATACTTCCATAGTCCTTTACTCTTAAATAGGGTTTCCATGTCTAGTGCCCATACTGCATAAGTTTAATCGTTCATAACAACAAGATCAATCTTTGAAGCCATCTTCAATATCTAGACAAAAATATTTGTTTCAAAGGTTCCAATCAACAAACCACTGGCCCATATTCAGCCACAAAACAGATCCAAATCCACAAGGGTTGTAGATGAAATGTGAGGATTTAAACAATTGAATTTGATACCATTTTGGGGAAAGGGGTGGAACCTGCAATGAAACAGATAGACAATTTTGTCGATAATCGAAGAGGGAATAATTTTTTTTGAAGACAAAAGGTGGTGTCTAAAGACACTGTTACAATGCTTAAGAAAAGAACACTGTGATAAGAACATAACAGTGCACATTAGATCTTGATATATCCATACGATATTAACTCAATCACTTGATGATAATGACATAACGAGTCTGCTATTTATAGCCTCAAGTTCTAACCAACTTCCACATAATTGGGAAGATCTTGTCCACATGTAACCATCGATTGTTAGAGTTGACTCCGTCAAATTGGCATTGTTGAGTCGACTGGACAAGGATGATTGACCTGAACACCTATGTGTCCAACTCGTAGTTGATTTTTGGGATGGTCGATCCACAACCAAACTATATTGGATTTTTGGTCGACCGTCTGACTGACAGGAATGTCAACTACTGGACCGGCTAATGTAGATATTTGGCTAATCACCTGATCAACTATATTCAGATGTAGGTCGACCACCTGACCAATTGAATCTAGGAGATGTGTGATGAACCATGAATGCTTGATGTTCGAATGGTAGACACTCGTTGGATGTGGAATTCAATTCAACATCCAACAAGTACTCACTCTGCATACTTTTGATAGACCGACAGTGATATAAACTGGAAATACATGAAACCATGTGCTTCTTGGATTCCACATCCAATGAGTGCCTACATTTGAAATTTGAGTAAACCCATAAGGAGATAAGTCAATAATACGATTAAAAAATAGTTTTCTTCCTTTCCCTCCAAACACTTTTACCCTTATGGTTGACATCATCATCTTGAATCATATTGGTTCTTTTGAAGTTTATTTTGATAATACATTTTTTTTTTGGAGGGACATCTTTTACCTCAAAATTACCCTAATGTCTATGCTTTATTTACTCTCATACTTCCTTTCTAATTGTCACTTGTCCCACCATAAAAAAAACATGACTTTTCAACCTTGTGCATACAAACCTAATCCTCATATGATCTTTAATTTATTTAAATTCAAATTATTTTTCCATTTATCCTATCCAATCTATGAATTCCTCTGGATTTAAACTTCCAAAATAGATAAGAGTTTCAATTCTATGTGTACCTCCAATAGCTCTGATTGCTCCAATCATTCTCTCTTCAACCGTCACTTATTCTTCTAGTTCTTCTTCGGTAGTCTCCACCTCTACTTCATCATCATTTACCTTTGCTTGGGTAGTACCTCTTTTTTTTTTTCTTCTACGAAATCTATTCTTTCCATCATTGTCCTCACCATTGCTGCAAGGTCATCAACATCATCTTCTTTTGGTTTTCTGGGCCTTCCATGGTCTCTTCCTATTTGATCCATCTTTGAAATTATCTTTAGTATCACTACAATAGCTCCATGTCTATGAACTCTCCACCTCCACACCATCCACTAGATCCTTTACTATTTCCCTAGGCAATTCTCCCCAACCTTCACTTCTCGTGATGGAATTGTCTTTCACTTAGGGGTTTGAAAAACAATATCAACTTGCTCTAATGCCAATTGATGTGGGTGTATGGCCAAAAAATCAAATTCATACAACAAAATCACTCACAACACACCACATATCTATAAATGAATTAAATAACAATAGACATTGTTGGAAATACTGAGAGGGGGGTGAATCAATATTTAGAGAAATTATTATTTTTTAACTTGTACTTCAATAAGATCATGTATTCAATTTATATCCAATAACAAATGAAGACTATCCAATGAACAATGAAGAATAGTATAAGAGATACACCAATACACCATGCACAATATATAAGAAGTAATCATGTATTATTGTTCAAAGGAAGTAATGACTTCCAAAGGTAGCTACAGCTTCCAAATATAAAGGGAGGGATAAAACTCCAAAAGGAAGATACAATCCTCCAATATCAAGAGAGGGTTTACCTATCCATCCTTTCCCCTTCCTTCCACCCAAGAATATATGAGAGATAATAAAACTTTGCATTAAATTATCACCATCAACCAACCATCACATAGAACCTGATAATGCTTCCTGAGACTTCTTCAACTTCTACAATTCTTCACTTCTTGGAATACTTTGATCCTGTATATAATATTACTCAATTTATTCTCTAAAGCTCCTCCAAGTTTCACTCCTTGAATCCTCCCAGAAAATGAGTTATAGAGAAAATGGTAGACCTTATTCAATTATGGTTTATTCGGGAGAGTGAACTTGTATAGCATGCCCCGCTCTCAATATTTAACATCAGATTATGAAATTTGTACAAAGGAAACTAAAGCCCATACTCTTTCCAATGCAATTGGTCTCACTTCATTTGGATTCTCTATGAAGACATTATGACTGTTTTACCCTGAACACCTATTTATGACTAGCTTCAAGACTAGTCAAAAACCCTATCTTCCACAAAGTGTATCTCCAAAATTATAGCGAATAAAGAGATGAATTTTTTAGCACATGTACCTAGATATGTCTTCTCAATATCCTAATAATTTCACCATCTGAATCGTTCTAGAAACAAAGTTATAGAGAAAATGGTAAGATGACCTGTAAATAACATACCTTAGAACACACCACCAAAAGACTTGATCCCCCCTTGAAATTTGGCCTTCTTTACTTCATATTTCCTCAAAATATCGACTTATATCTCCTTGTTCATTAATAAACTTGTGTGTGTTTAAAAATGAATGTATAATGAGATGTATTTATACCCTTTATGCCATTTCCTTTTAACATTAGGGTTGACATGTAGTTTATGCTTCAATTCACATTGTCATATTCAAAACTTCATTTCTCCTCAATCGTGAGGATCCACGTGACATGCCAAATACCACCGGAAGAGGCATGAATTATGCTATCCATCCATGGGTGTTGTATCTGCATGTGTAATTTCTTTCATGTCTATCTACTTCAATCAATTGTGGGGTCCAAAGGCCAATGGTTAGGGTTGACATTAATGACTACAACCAATGACTAGGGTTGACATCAATGACAACAACCAATCTTCCAATAGACATAACACACACGGTCTATTATCACAGAAAATTACAACAAATAATTCCACCAAGAGTCAATGGTCAATACTCTCAGGGCTCATTACATTCACAAAGCCTATGCACATGTCTCATATGCACAGGTCTTTGGATCCCCACAATAACAAACTCTACAAAAACCCCAAATCAAAATGGACATAAAGGCCCTTTGTTCATTTACAATCTCCATATATATCATGCTGAGTATTTTTTAAGGATTCAAATATTATACGTTAGTATAGTATATATAGGATTCAAATATTATACGTTAGTATAGTATATATAGGATTCAAATAATATATATGGATATGCAAGTGAATGTTCAATTAAAAACATACAATTCATTATAAAAACTAGTAAAATTTGTCGAATATTGTTGATATAAGAATATTTTATGTAAAAAATAAGCGAACTTTTAAAGTGAAAATGGCCAATTAGTGAATTTATGTTTTGAAAAAATGCCAAAAGTAGCCAATTGGCGAAAATTTGCCCCTAAAAAATACCCTATGTTTGTGCTACTGTGATTTTGTCCTTTAAACTACCCTAACCATTCAAATTCAAAATGTGATGCTTCATATTCCCATGGTTTATAAAAATTTACTAAAAATGTCGAATTTAAATTAGTTTCTCAAAATTTCTAAGTCTATTGTTAAAAACATAGTACAAATATGCATGAGAGGGCTTAAGAAATGCATGCCAAAATTTGTATAGTTTTCCTTTCAAAAAGTGAGTATCAATATATCTATATTTTAGCAATGTCGACAAAAACCATGTCTCAAAATTTCTGAATTTGTCTCCATTTATCTATATTGAATATGCAAAGTCAACAACTTATGCAATTTTGACTAAAATTGATGAAAATTGTCTTCATTCACTAAAATGCACTGATAAGGTTCATTTTTTTACCAATTCTAGTAATTCAACTTGGAGAATATGTGTTTTTATTATTCTTCACCTTTCTACATTTCTATATTTTCAAATTGAGCGAAAAAAGTTGTGCAAAATTATTAAAATTCATTTTTTTTTCACAAAAATGTCCAAAACGTTTACATGGCCTTACAAAAATGCACGCCCAACCTTCCTCGTGTATTACCTAAGGAAACAATCCATCATGGCTAATAAATTGTCATGTCGGGCACAAAACCCATGTCTTATATTTTCTTATTTCAACTTCAAATGCATGAAGTTTTCACTCAACACTGCCCTCTAACATTGTTTTAACATTTTCCATGAAATGCATGCCATTATCAAAAGAATATGCGTCGAGGCCATGTTATGGATCCAAATCAAGTTTTATAAGTTTTTCTAAGTTCTTCATTCAATTATATACAATCCCTTTTGATCTTGTGCCATGACTCCATGTTTATTGCTTTAAAAAAATTGCCCTTATTTCCATAGTTAAGGAAAAAGCATGTCAAGAGCTTTAAAATGGACACTTAGGGAAACGTAGGCATGCCTAGGTCCTAAAATATGAATTGTAATTACTTCTAAGAAGGGAAAATTTAAAGGATCCATACTTATCTTAAATTATAGAAACATTGGCGAATCTTACTAATTCTCAAAATGACAATTACAAAAAAATTGGTGATATTTCTGTAAAAATATTCAAATTTCCAAGAATTTTATTTAGTGTCCAATTTTTTTTTGGTAATTTTTAAAGTAAAATATTTTTATCCTATATAATTTGGGTGAATCATTTTTGAAAAAATGGAAATTGATGAATAATGTTTTAGGGAAAAATTGGAAAATTAGCCCAATGGTGAAATTTAGCCCCTATTTTTTGTTTGCTTATGAGTCTTCCACGCCTATTTCTGAATTCAAATGCATGCATGATAACTTTCTTAACCAAGGATGCTTCTGCATCATAAGATGTCTATAGAAACATCAAGGGCATGGGAATTTGTCTTTTTTTGTAGAACAACAAGTCTCCTCTATGTCACTTTGAAAAAGATGTCCATCATATATTGAGAGGAGGCCTACTTCAATAAGAGATGACTCTTGTGAAGCAATGGTAAATTTGTAAAAGACAAGGGTTTCTATCTCAATAAGAAGAAATAGAATAATCTTGAATTCATAGCCATCTATGAATGAGAGGAGAGACATGTCTTATTTCCCCACCGAATCAACTACATCAAATGAGAGAGTATCGACAAAAGTATTTCTTATGATATCATCTAAGCCTATTGGATCATTGTCAAATAATTAAGAACGAACACACATTTTGTCATGTTTAACACCCTTACTTCTAAGGTATGCAATGTGTCAAGGTTGTTTTTAGAGGAAACAAACTCAACATTGTCATTTTCAAGGAAGGGTTAACCATTGAAGATAAGAATGTTATCTAAATTTGAGTTTAGGTCAAGCCTCTCATCACATTTGGGAAGAATCCCTATTATCTTTTCCTTAAGATCAACATCCCAAAATTGGACATTATAAGAATACAAATGCAGATTTCTCTCAACATCATGAGTATTAGGTTCAAGAACAACATTTTTAGGAAAAAGAGAGTCAATGACCATTTCAATAAATTTGGACTAATTTTAATCTAATCCCCTTCAATGATAGATCGAAATTAGTGTTTCCAAAGTGCAAAATTCACACTTTTGAACATGAAATTCATAATTTTTTAGGTCCAAATTCTTAGTATTAGTCCAAATTTAATGAAATGGTCATTAATCATAAAAAAATGAAGGCACTAGTTATAATTAAATTAGACTCATAAGTCTTGAAACAATTTTAATTTATATCCAATTGTTAAAGAATTAGAAGAATTTTGAGGTAATGGACATCAAAACAAAAAATGTACTATCAAAATCAACTTTATAAAAACCAATCACATTTTAGAGGATACAATCATGCTTTGGGGATGAGTTAACATTTCTTGAGTTAAAAATACTTATTTGTCACATTATAAATTGTGGATGAAAATCCATAGTTAAATATCGTAGTGCTTTAAGAAAAGTATGAAACAAATATTAATTTTGAATATGATATAAATATACCCATAAAATAAAGTACTCTCAAAGTACTTATAATAAATTACTTTACTTTTGAATATATATAAAATAAAGTAATCTCCATTCATACATTAATCACTTTATATTTAAAATTTAAAAATATATATATATAAAATATGTTGAAGTGGATTGAATTCATATTTATGACTGGACGTGGATCTTATATAATACATGTGATATATTATACACGATATAATATACAATATTATATCATGTGATATGTCATGTATAATATAAGACTCATATGTCCAATGTATGATTCTTATATTATATTATACATGGCATATGACATAATATAATATGATATTATATTATGTATAATATAAGATCCATGTCTCATTATGAATATGAACTCAACTCAATTCAACATATTGTTTATTTTTTTTAAGTATAAGTCAATTCACGTTCATGTATCGTGTAATAGTGTTACTTCATGTATTGTGTATTAGTGTTATTATGTCAAATTGTTGTATGGAGAGGTTCCTTGTCGTACAAACAAGGGGGTCTTATACACCAATTTGGTGTTTGGATTGGGAGGGGATCCCTTATCTCATAAACAAGAGGATCTCATACACCAATTTGGTGATTGGCTTGACCGTGACCTTAAAATTAGATTATCATTATTATTATTATTTATTAAGTATTTTTTTTAAATTTTAAATATAACTTAAGTCATATCCATGTATTACATATTAATATTATATATTATGTTATGCAATATATAAGATTATATCATCTAATTCTTATGTAATTGTTAAGTTATATGATATCACTTCTATTTTATATTATAAACCAAATCAACTCCACATGTAATATAAAAATAATACATAATATAATATTTTACGTTTACCATATTATATGATATATTATGTATTTGACTTTTATATAGTATGTTATTTATATATTACTATATGATTTAAGTGGTTTAGATTTTGAATAATAATATATTATATAATTAAGAAGTCATGAATTTATATTTATATTGTATTTCAAGTCATTCAATGAAAAAAGACAAAGGCATTAGTTGTACGAGGATAATGTTTTTTTTTTAAAACTTATTTCTATTTATAGTCACATCTTTTTCTTTTTCTTTTAGTCACATCAATAATTTTTTTAATTATTTTTACTTTAGATAATTTTTCAACTTAACTTAACCATAGTTACATTGATTGTAATGTAGAAAGTGAGTTTCAAATATACCTCCCCCACAAAATGACCAATTTGTAATATTTTATTATATCTCTTAGAAGACCCATTTTAGACCTCAAAATTCCCTTAATTTGAAAATATAGTATTTGTTGTTTTAGATATAAGGTTACAATTCTAATACTTGAAATATTTAAGATTTCAATTTGATCAAAACAATAATCTTTGTGTGACATAATGTCCCTGCCATCACATTGATAAACATGAGACTTTTGAAGAGAAAGAACCATTTCATTTTTCCATTGTCATGATAACTAGAAGGTTATTACAAGTGTTTGGGTCATGTAAAACATTACAAAGTTTACAACATAAAGGGGAAAATAATGTTGTCTTCACCTTTCTTCCTTCAATTATCTCTTAACCTCGAAGACTTCTTTACAACTATAGGGGTCATGATGTTTGTCAATAAGTCACAACACAAGAGGGTGTATGGAAGTTTATTGAGATTGGGATTCAAATTTGAATATGATGAGTCTTATGGGTAATAAGGAAGGAAGGGGACTTGATTCTCAACTAAGAACTCTTATATTCGGATTTAAAGAGACTAAAGAATTGTTCGTAGCCTAATATGGGTTAGTCTTGAAAGAAGTTAAACCATTTCACAACCATTTTTCGGAGAGTGTGAGGGAAAACACATAACATGGTGTATTCATCAATGATTCCTTTAAATACAAAATAGTAAACAAATTCACCAATATGGTTATCAATGGTTATCAGGGCCCTCGCTTAGAAGACCTAGAAAATATGGAAATCTTTGGCTAACATCCATGTTCTGGGGATATAGTTGAGTGTCCTTGGGAGATCGCAAGTAATTATAGTAGGCTACTAGACATCTATGATGGTCAGAAAAACTAAGAGACAATGATCAAAATTAGGTTGAGAATGGAAATAATAATGGCCCACCAACAATTGGTAATGGCTTGAATTAGGATCTAAAAGCAATAAAACGAAAAATTAGGGATTTCATCTCAAGTATGGTCACCAATTATGTTGATACCCAAAATAGTATTCTAAGAACCAACATGTAGAATGTGCTCAAGGAGTTGTTAGAGCAAAATTGGACAAGCCTACTTGAGTATTTATATCCCCTAGGTAATCTTGACTCTTTTGATTTCCTCACTAATAATACTTTCATGATTGATATTAAGAGATGATAAAATATTAGTGTTTTGAGGAGATGATTAATATTAAAATATGATAAAAGCTTAGTGTTTTGAGGATCATATCCTTTTTTCTTATTATTTCAACTTGTTAAGTTTATATGTATTTTTTGTGTTTTAATTTGAGAAAAACAAAAGTAAATAGAAAAAAAAAAATGTGAACAAACTTTATATTTTGAGATTTTATGTCTTGAGGAGCATATCCTTCTTGCTTATTATTTCAACTTGTTAAGTTTATATGTATTTTTTGTGTTTTAATTTGAAACAAAAAAAAAAGTAAATAGAAAAAAAAATGTGAACAAACTTTATATTTTGAGATTTTATGTCTTTCTGTGACTTTGTTTTGCAAGATAAGAGAACAAAAAATAATGTTGAACTAAGACTAAAAAGGAGATATGCTAAACCAAATACAAAGAAAGTAAAACACTTGTACTTAGAGAAGAACTTAAAGAGAAATATGAAGCAACAAAAGTGATTTGTTGTTATATTCTAACCAACCAACAAATATGATAATAAAATGATGTTTTGAGTAAGTATGTTTCAATTTTTTTTGTATTTTATACTAAGTTCATATGCAAACAAAAAAATAAGAACGAGAAAGAACAAGATGTAACTTACCAAACCCTCAACAATATGTTCATATTAAAAATAAAATCATCATTGAACATACATTTTAGGTCATTCATTGCCACGTGTAACCCTAAAAAAAGGTGAAAGCCTAATTCAACTCCCCTCATCTAAACGTTTCCGAGACTGCACAAAGACAAAGACTGGGGTTCAAGACCACAATTTCTAGACGTTTCCAAGACTGCACAAAGACAAAGACTGGGGTTCAAGACCACAATTTATAACTTAAGAAAGGTGAGCTTGATAATGGGAGGTCATCAGTGCATCATTTTGCAACCGATGACTAATGACCATCATAACGCTTCTGAAAATTGGCAAACCAAATGCAAGAACATAATTTATAACTTAAGAAAGGTGAGCCTGATCATGGGAGGTCATCAATCCATCAGAATATGCAACCAATGACCAATCACTATCATAACGCTTATGGAAATTGGCAAACCAAATGCAAGAAAAATTATACCTTTTCCAAAATTGCCTTTTACCCAAACATTGACTTGACCATCATGAGTCTTTATGTCATCAAAATCACATTAAATCTTGTGAATGAAACTAATATTAATTCAGTAGTAAAAAAAATTATTTACAAAGTTCTAATGCATTTCTTTCTTTCAGTAGTAAAACAATCCTAGAGATTTGAAGCCTGTGTGGATAGATTTGTATCCTAGACCAAGAAACGAAAGTGTGGTGTGGTTGTTGCTGCAACATGTTCTATTAAAATTGCACCAAAGTTATTATTACTATTACAATTAGGTAGCTGGAAGTCAATCACTGCGAATTTGCAGCACAACATTGTCATTGAAGTAAAGGCTCATTATTTTTGGTAATTACTTGTTAGAAGGTGCAGGATTTCATTGTATTCACAATGTCGAATCCACTAGTTGATTTGTACCTGAATGAATCTACAAAAATTGATGGCGAAAATTATGTTAATTGGAAATTTAAGCTATGCTTGAAGCATATAATTTGTGGACGATTGTGAAAGGGGATGAGCCCAAACCCATTGCTGCTTCCTCCATTCTAGACTGGAAAAAATGAGAAATGAAAGCAAAGGTGTTGTTGTGGATGTAAGTCAAGGATAGCATAATTCTCACATCTGAGATTGTAAGACTTTCAAAGAGACTTGGGATGTTATCAAAGGTTTGTATGAAAACTCTAATGCAAATATAATCTTATTTTTGAAAACTAATCTTTTATCTATTAAAATGGCAGTAAATGAAAACATTAACAAATTCATTTCTGGCATCAAATATCTAAGTCATAAGTTGGGTGACATTGGTGAAAAAGTAACTAGTTTTGATTTGGTAACCATCACATTGAAAGGTTTAGTGCAAGATTATAATGTCTTTATTTCAACACTTTCAGCTAGGCCACAACCCCCTACTTTTGATGAGTTATTAGGGATTATTCTTCAAGAGGAAGAAATAATAAAGAATTGTGATTTTGATTCAAGTGGCTCGGATTTGGCATTGATCGCAAAAGGTAAACGATCATATAAAGGTAAACCGTGGGACAAAAACAGAGACAAATTTCAAGCAAAGCATAAAGGTATGGCACATTCTGATTCTTTTTTTAAGAGAAATGTTGAATGTGAGTATTGTGGAAAACCTGGGCATCTTGCTAAAGACTGTTATAAAATAAAGAATCATGAGTCAAATCCAAGATATAATAGGCATAATGGAAATTTTGTGCATAAAGACACCTCAGTCAATGATGGATTTAAAAATATTAAGTTGTTTATTTTTGAAGCTGCATTGTCCATTGAAACGGCTGATGAGAATGGTTGGTTCATTGATTTTGGTGCCTTGGCTCATATGTCCTGTAATAGAGAATGGTATGATGAATATTATGAGAACATTGATGGCACACACATTTATTTAGGATATAACAGATCACATCAAGTTCAAGGATATGGACTAATAAGTGTGAACTTACCTAATGGACAAATGTGACAGATTCATAATGTGATGTATGTTCCTGGCATTAAAATTAATTTAATATATGTTTCTACTATCACTGATAATAATTTAAAAGTGGAATTTGGTAAGTTAAGGTGTGTTGTAAGAGATATCCAAGATCACTACAGGTTTGTTGCCAAAGGTACCAGAATTGGAGGTTTGTATAAGCTAGATGTGACTTTGAACAAAAATCAAGCGTTGACATCTACAACTATGTCAATTGAAGAGTTATGGCACCACATTTATGGGCACCTCAATTACAATGATTTGATGTTACTGCAAAGTAAAACAATGGTTGAAGTTATTCTTGATATGAAGAATGATAATTTTTAATGTGAAGCATGCGCATTTGGTAAGAAACATAGAGAGGAATTTCCCATACATAAAGGGAAAAGACAAATTGAAAGACTTGAATTAATTCATACTGATGTATGCAGACCTATGCAAGCTAGATCACTTGGTGGTGCTTCATACTTTCTTTTTTTTGTTGATGATAGATGTAGATATACTTGGGTATCTTTCATAAGAAAGAAGATTGATGTATTTGAATACTTTAAGGAATTCATAACTGTGGTTGAAAAAAAAACATGCAAATGCATTAAAATTCGCAGGTCTGATCAAGGTGGTGAATATACATTAGGAGCATTTAAATATTATTGTAAAATCTATGGGATCCAACAACATTTTACAGTGTCTCATACACCTCAACAAAATGGAATTGTTGAGCAAAAGAACATAACACTGGTGGAGTGTGCTTGTAGTATGCTTCAAGGTAAAAACACTTCTAATGGTTTTTGGGCAGAAGCCATTAATACTACTGTTTATTTAAAAAAATCTAAGTCCAACTAAGATATTATATCTTCAAACTCCTTTTGAAGTTTTTCATGGTTATAAACTTGATGTTAGTCATTTAAGAGTGTTCAGATGCAAGGCCTTTGCACATATTCCTAAAGATGAGAGAAAAAAAGTATATGCAAAATCAATCAAGTGTATACTTATTGGCTATTGTTCTAATAAAAAAGAATATAAATTGTTTGATCCCAATTTACATAAATTATTTGCAAGTAGAGATGTGGTGTTTCATGAGAATGCATATAAAGGTGATACTAGTGCATGGCATAATTCTAATGACGTTGATGATCATGTCAAAATAGATGCAATGGTTAAACAAGAACATGAACAAGTATAGGTTCAAGAACATAATGAAATAAATATGGACATTTCAAGCAGTAGTGATACATCAAGTGAAGAAGAGTCACCACAAAGAAGGAGAAGAGATGGAAGTAGTGTAGGACCAAGGAGTTCAACACGAGAAACTCAACCACCTTTAAGGTATAAATATTATGCATTGATGTCGCATGTAATGATTGTTGTAGAACCTTTAAACTATGAACAAAATAAAGAACATGAAGAATGGAGAAATGCAATGAATGGAGAATATGAATCTCTTATGAAGAATCAAACATGGGAATTAGTAGAATTTCCTGAAAACAAAGTCCCTATTGGAAGCGAATGGTTGTACAAATCTAAATTTAAAGTAGATGGTAGCATTGATAAATATAAGGCAAAATTAGTTGCAAAAGGATATTCACAAAAGGAGGGAATTGATTATGGTGATAATTTTGCACCAATAGCTAAATTAAATACACTTAGAGTACTGATTTCCTTAGCTACAAAAAATAAATGGAAAATACATCAGTTAGATGTCAAATCTGCTTTTCTGAATGGTGACTTAAAAGAAGAGGTTTATTTGGTTCATCTTGAAGGGTTTGTAAAGAAGGGACATGAGCATTTTGTTTGTAGGTTAAGGAAATCCTTATATGGTTTGAAACAGGCGCCAAGATCGTGGTATGTAAATATTGATTCATTATTTTATCAGAAAGGTTTTGTGAAAAGAAAAAGTGGTCCTAACCTGTATGTTAAGAAAGATAAAAAAGTAAATTTTTCTTTGATATATTTATATGTAGATGATCTCATTATCACATGCAATGCATGCAAGTTAATTGAAGAAATTAAAAGTCACTTGTCTCAAGAATATGAGATGAAATATCTTGGCGAATTGCATTACTGTTTAAGACTTGAAGTTTGGAGAAATTCCCATCGAGAGGAATTGCCCTGCTGCTTACTAGGGAATTTCTCTAAGGTAAGCATAGAGAGGATTTTCCCATATATTAATGACTCAAAGTAAATACACAAAATAAATTCTTAAAAAGATCCATATGAGTGAATGTAAGGCAATGTCAACTCCCTTAGAATAGAATGCAAAGCTATATAGTGATGATGGAACTAAAGAGGCAGATGGTACTTTGTATCGTCAGTTGGTGGGAAGTTTAAACTACCATACGACTACTAGACCAGACATAGCATATTTAGTCAATATACTTAGTCATTTCATGGCTAAGCCTTATGAAATTCACTGGAAAGATGCAATGAAAGTCCTCTGATACTTAAAAGGAACAATTAATTTTTGTATTATGTATATTGATGAATCTGATGTTGAGATGACATGTTTTTATGATTCAGATTGGGCAGGAAATACTGATGATAGAAGGTCTACCTCAAGCTATTCATTCCATATACGATCAAGGGTCGTGTCATGGAGTAGCAAGAAACAACCAATTGTTTCTTTGTCTTCAACAAAAGATGAGTACACAACCTTGACCAATGCTACATGTGAAGTTGTTTGGTTGCAAAGAATTCTTGCAGATGTTGAAGAGAAACAAAATGGACCAACATGCATCGATTGTTATAATCAAAGTGTTATCAAATTGTCACATAATCCAGTATATCATGCAAGATCAAAGAACATAGAGCTACAACATCACTTTGTGAGAGAGAAGATTGAGTCAAAAGAATTTGATTTGTTTTATTGTAATACAAGTGATAATGTGGCTGATATATTTACCAAGCCTCTTGGAAAACTGAGGTTTGAAGTTTTTAGAAGAAAGTTAGGTCGTGTAGAAAATTTATTTCTCCATTAAGGGGGAATGTTAGAATAATGTCGAAATAGAATGTTGTTAATGATTTGTTCCAGGTTTGTTTTATGAGAGTTTAGTTTTAGCTTGTGAGTGGTTTGAGATCCACAATTTTAGGAGTTCGTTCTAAGTATGTTGTTGATATTTCTAGCTATAAATGTAATCAATCTTTCATGATGAATTCAAGTTCGGTGAGCCCCGTCTCACTTACAATTGAGAGATCCATTGTGTTATATTCCTCTATTATTTATATATTATAACATTAAAAAACTCATTCATAAAACTTAACTTAATTTAAATCATTAAATCACATAACAAAACCACCAAACCAATCAATTTTTTGTGAGCATACAAGATAAATTAAGCCATGACCTCCACACATTTAAATTTAGGTGACACTATGAATCATGACCTTTGGAAGTCTTTGCAACATTACACAACTTTCCTCATACTGTTAGTAACACGTAACTCAAGGAAACAACCACTAAATCGATCAATTATAATGAGCATGATATAACTAGCCACTAACCACATCTCATCATCTATATTATTGCTAAGTGATATCATCTACATTCCCATAATGGAGATCACATTGAAAACTTCATCATCAACTCCAATCTTGACAGTTGGGTTATACCAATCAAACGAGCATCGTCTCGATCATGAACATTCCAATATGAAAGTAGAGATAACCTTTCATGATCATGGAGAAAATATTTTGGATTGGGGCAATGTAAATGGACTATTCACCCCCCAAAAAAAAAAAAAAAATAGGTGAGAGTCTAAAAGTTGTAAACCTTTTAAGTTAGAGTAGATTCATTTTAGGTTTGGATTTATCAAGAAGAGATATCAAATTTCTTAAGGTGTTAATTTTTTTATCATTTCATTCCATGTAGTATGGGATCAAATTTCTCAAGGTGTTAATTCTTTTATAATTTCATTTCATATCAATTATTAATTCCTTCTTAATAAATGGTAATAAAAAAAATCACACCTTAAGAGATTTGATCCTTGTGCTTAATAGATCAATATTTAAAATGAATCTACACTACTTTAATATTTTAGATGGTTATTCATTTTTTATTTAATTTTTTTGTTGTCGGCACATAACAATACAACAATATGTATGTACGTGACAACATCTCATCTCCCCCATATCCCCTATACTACATGAAAATATCTCCCCATATCTTCCCATGGTATCCATGATATCCATGCATGCGGTGTGAAAGAAACATACAATGATATAACTTGGTATCCATGGTGTGAAAACGTGCTCCAATAATAAGCAACTTAACTGGAAGACCATGTATCCATGCATGCGTATGCGTCAAGAAAAATAAACTTGCATTATGAATACCACAAAATGTTTGAGATAATAAGAGATTGTATCAGAGGAAAATGGTGTTGAACTCTGTAATCTTTTGAACATTGTCAAGGGCAATCTTGATTTAATGGATTAATGGTTAGAACCAACTTATTGTTTTCTATTAGTTTTTTTTTTGACAGAAACGGTTATAGTTTGTATTAATGGGGTGGACTAGCCACAAATCCGATTACAAAATGGCCTCGAATTTCTTTGGGCCTGTCTTTCTGAACCATTCTACTTCTATAGCTATAGACTTATGAGCTAAACTAGTTCCTGTACATCTTCTAATAGAACTGGATTAAATTTAAATGCTGAAACTCCAGTCACTGTTTCAGCATAAGTCTCAGCATTGTTTCAGCATCTGTCTCAGCACTGTTTCAGCATTTGTTACAGCGGTGTTTCAACATAAGTTCCAGCACTGTTTTAGCATATGTTCCAGCACTGTGTTTCAGCATATGTTACAGCATTGTTTCAGCATATGCTCCAGCACTATTTCAGCGTATGTTCCGGCACTGTGTTTCAGCATATGTTCCAGCATTGTGTTTCAACAAATGTTACAACACTGTGTTTCAGCAGATGTTCCATCCTTGTTTCAGCATATGTTCTAGTACTGTGTTTCGGCATATGTCACAGCACTGTTTCAGCATGTGTTCCAACACTGCATCAACATATGTTCCAGCACTGTGTTTCAGCATATGTTACAGCACTGTTTCAGCATATGCTCCAACACTGTTTCAGCGTATGTTCTGGCACTATGTTTCAGCATATGTTCCAGCATTGTGTTTCAGCAAATGTTACAACACTGAGTTTCAGCTTCCAGCACTGTTTCAACATATGTTCCAACACTGTTTCAGCGTATTTTCCAGCATTGGATTTGGTCTTGTCCCTTTCTTTGCAATTTGCATGCTTCCATTTAGGTTGAGGATGGTCAAGGAAGATCCACCGTGGTTAGTTGGTCGTTTGCACACATGCGTCCTTGTTCCAACTTTGCACCTCTATTTGCCTCCTCATCCGCTTCTCTATTCAGCTCCCTCAGGACGTGGAACACTTGATAAGAGTCAAACCTTTGAAGGAGGAGGCGTATCCTAGCCAACAAATTATTGAGTTGTACATTTTGAGTTTTCGTGGAACGGACTATGGCACGGATTAGCATTCAGGAATCTCCTATGATAATCAGTTTTCGAATTCCATTGCTTCTGGCTTGGCACAAGCCCTGCCATAATGCCATTGCTTCTGCATGGTTGTTGGTGGTGATGCCTAGGCCTATGGCATATCGTACCATGAATTCTGCGTTTGGATTTACAATTAATCCTCCTCCTCCTGCTTGGCCTGGATTTCCCTTTGAGGCTCCATCAAAGGAAAAAATGCAGTCTGTCCTTTCCTTTTTCCATTTTTCAAATTCGTTCTTCCCTGCCCTTATTTCCCAAATTTCCTGAGTTGTGGTATTGACTGTGTTCCCTATTTGCAAATGAATTTGGAATTGGCCCAGCTAGATTTCTTCTTTTTCTTCCAGCTCCCTACTGTATTGAGGATGTCGATGTGTGTTATCCCATTCGCCAAAGAGGGCTTTGATCTTTGTAGTCACCAGTGAGGCACTCCTTTGCTTGTCCCTGAAAACCCTGTTGTTTCTTTCCAGCCAAAGCCCCCAAAGGATAAACCTTGGGAGTGCTCTCCAGAGCCCCGAGGCATAGCTTTGCTTCTTCAATTGGAAAGGGTAAAGGGCTATCCAGTTTTGGAGAAGGGAATTAATGTCTTGGGTAAGAATTGGGTTCTTTTGCAACCCAACTGCCAGATTCCAGACTTCTTTTGAATAGCTGCAATTAAGAAGAAGGTGATCTGAGGTTTCCTCAGCTTGTTGACACATGGGGCATCTGAAGGGACCCTCCCAACCTTTCTTTTGAAGGTTATCCCCTGTTTGGATACTATTATGACTTAAAGTCCAGAGGAACAGGTCTATTTTGGGAATGGTTTTGGTGTTCCAGATGAATTTCCATATGGTTGGGTTGGGAGGAACATGAGGGATGTTTCGGAAGGTGCTGTATCCCAGCGAGGTGGAGTAGGGATTCACATTCTTCCCCAAGCCTCTCTCATATTTACCTCTTTTTTTAATGGGGGCTTTCCCCTGCAAACTGAGCTTTAGAGCGCCCCAATCATTTTCTAAGTCCTAGGGCAGATTGCCCACTTCCCAACCTTGCCACGGCTTGCCTCTTTCGTTCCCCCACTTAGAAATGTCATAGAGCGTCTTTAGATTTTTCCCATCCATTCAATATTTTAGCCTTTGCAGATCCTGGTTTCGTTCCAGAGGTGGGTCCCCTAGAATGGAGTCTTGCCAGATTTGAATTTTTTTCCCATTTCTTGTCACCCAAGTGAGGTGAGGAGTGAAAAGGTCCATGGCTTTTTTGCACAGAGCATAGGTTGGGGACCCCTTAGTCTCTCTACAAGGGTTTTCTATGCACCTGTTCCTTGTGCCTATGAAATATTTCTTCCATAGTGCTTCCTTGCTCCAAGCGGTATTCCCACTGACAATGTGTCATAACAACTTTGCCCCTAGAGCCATGTTATGTACTTGGGTGTTTTTAAAATTGAGGCCTCCTTCCAAGAGAGGTTTGGAGATTTTGTCCCAGTTTATAAGGTGATGTCTCATGCCTGTTTGCTTCCCCCCTTCCCATGGGAAGCTTCTCTGCATTGCCTCTATTTTTTGAATTGTAGATCTTGGGGCTAGCAATAAAGAGTTTTGATAGATGGGTACACTGGCCAGGACAGATTTGATAAGGACTATCCTCCCTGCTAGAGTTAGCCAGTTCGCCCCCCAAGAGGAAATTCTCTTTTTTAGTTTGTCAAGTAAATGGTTCCATTGTGAGGCCCTTGGAGCAGCTTTGGAAATAGGGATTCCTAGGTAGGTGAAGGTCTCCCATTTGGTATGCCCTTCCATCCCCAAAACTATGGAAATTCCCAGCATCTCTATGGGTGTAATGTTCCAACCATAAATTTTACTTTTTGATTGGCTTATCTCACTTCCTGACATTGCAACATATGCGTCTAGCTCCTCTTTGAATCTTTTTGCAACTAACAGACTTGCCCCACCTAGAAGCAGGGTGTCGTCCGCAAATTGTGCATGGTTGATTTCCTTTACCCCTTGCGCTATTCTCAGTCCTTGGAGGTTGCTTTGGATTCTGGAAGTTTCCAGCTGGTAGCTCAGAACTGAGGCTTGAATTGCATATAGCATGGGCGAGAGAGGGCATCCCTGCCTCAAGCCCCTAGACGCTTTGAAAAAATTGGCTACTCTTCCATTTACCATGGGGGCTATCCATGGCGATCCTATGCAAGCTCTTATCCAGTTCACGAAGGATTGGTCAAATCCGAACTTCTTCATTACCTCAAAAAGGAAATTATGATTAACTATGTCAAAAGCATTTGCAAGGTCTAGTTTGATAATCATACCTTTATCTTTCCTGCGTAGGCTTGAGTGAAGAGCTTCTTGCACCAGAATTATGTTGTCTGCTATTTGTCGACCTTTGATGAAGCCTCCTTGGTTCTCTAGGACTATTAGAGGGAGAATGTTTTTCAATCTGTTTGCGATGACCTTCGTGAGAATTTTGTAACTTGTGTTACAGAGGGAGATCGACCTGAATCGGCTAAAGCTCAGCGCTCCTTTCTCTTTAGGGATGAGTGCCAGGAAGGCTGAATTTGTGCTTCCTCCTAGCTTGCTGCTCGCTTGAGATTTTCTTATCATTTTGGTTAGGTCCGATTTGATTATTTCCCAACAATGCTGAAAGAATATTGTAGTAAATCCATCTGGTCCAGGTGCTTTATCCAGGTGCATTTGGTCCACTGCATCTTTTATTTCTTATTGTGTGACTTCCTCCATGAGCTTGAGATTGATATCTTATTTTATTAGGTTTGGGACAGTAGAAAGGGGGTACATTTGAGGGTCGATGCTTGACCTTTGTGTTTCTGAGTAGAGAGTTCTGAAAGTTTCAAAAGTTGCCTGCTTGATGCCCTCCGGCTCAAAGATTGTGACATTTTGGACTTGAATTTTTGTTACAGCCTTATATTGTTTTCTTGCTTCTTCTTGCTTGTGGAAATAGCTTGTATTTTTGTCTCCTTCCTTCAACCACAGACTACGGGACTTCTGCCTCCAATATCCTTCTTCCTCTCTACAGGCTTTGTGCCATTGCCTTTGAAGTTGTTCCTCTTTAAGCAAGTCTTGCTGAGTAATCTCCTTCTTTTCCAAAACGAACTGGTGACTTTCCAGACGCCTTTGGGCTTCTAGTCGCAGGGCGATTGGATTAGATTGATTCTTTGCCCATTCTTTTAGCTCAGCCTTAAGTCTTCTCAGTTTTTCTTCCCAAACATAAAACGCGGAGCCACTGACCTTTCTTGTCCAGACGCTAGAGACTTTGTGCAAAAAATCTTTATCCTGTATCCATGAGGGATTGAATATGAAGGGGATGGGCCCCTGGCCTTGGTCCTTCCTTAGCACTAGGCTGATTGGTTTGTGGTCAGAGGTTCTATGGGGGAGAATTTATGAGGTGGTTGTGAGCCCAAGGGTCAGGAATGATCTTTGGACAAGGAATCTGTCCAAACGGGTAGCTATATGCCCCGGGCCTACCCTTCTGTTAGTCCAGGTGTAATGTCCCCTGGTTGGCTTAGTATCCATTAAATCCCAAGCTAAGATTAGGTCCTCCACCCATTCTCTAGCTTGGTCCCTTACAATAGATCCTCCCCATTTTTCCTCTTGGGCCAAAGTTACATTTAGGTCCCCTCCTAGTATGATGTTTTCCAGTTCATTGTCGGCTAAGTAATTTAGGAGGGTTTTCCAGCAATTCTTTTTTTCGTCTATATGATGTGGGGCGTAGATATTAAAGAGACTTACCGTTTGCCCTGACTCCCGATGGAGCAGTTGGGAGAATATCCAATGCATGCAAAGGTCTGAGCGGATCAGATCTATTTTGGAGGCGTTCCAAAGGGTGCAGAGTCCTCCTGACACTCCTCTGGCATTTTCAGCTAAACCCTGGCTGCTTTCCCATACGTTTTTTGAAACTTTCATAAAGTCTTGTTGACTCATCTTGGTTTCCTGGATAAGTAGGATGTCTATTTTTGTTGCTCTGAGAATGTCCCTAAGAGCTTCTTCCTTCTTTTTTCTACCTAGACCCCTACAGTTCCAGGAAGTTAACTTCATTGCTTACTTTGTGTAGGGGAGTGGCCTCCTTGGGAGGCCTTGGCTAGCTTCCTGGTTTTCCTTACTACGATCATTTGCTTGATGGTTGGTTGTGCTCCTTTGAGAACGTCTTTGTAGGTTTCCTGGTCTCGTTCCTCTTTTTTGGATTTCCTACCTCTCCCCGGCTTCTTTGGGGTGTCCCAGGCTTCACTCGCTCCTTCTGATTCATTTCCTGACGAGATCTCCCCCTCCTCGATGCCCTGCCTTTCGGGGGAGTTATTTTGCACCCCTTCTTCTTCTGCTGGCTGGTTTCCCTTGTCTTCGGGATTCTGGTCTCCCTTTTCTCCCTCTTGGACTTCTTTTCTTGGATCTGGTTCCCCTTCCTCCACTTCTTTATCCGGGATACTAAATTTGTTCTCTGTTTCCTTGGTCCCTAAAGATTTGGCGTTCGGTGGGACTGTCTATTCATTTCTTTGGCCCCTCACTTTGGATCTTCCCTTCCGGGAGCCCTCTTCCCCTTCTTTCTCTGTGGGGGGGTTCTTTGGGCAGTTCCTTCGGAAGTGGTCATATTCACGGCAACCTCTGCACTTGAAAGGGAGTTGTTCGTAATCTAGCTTTTGGTAATGGTGCCAGTCACCGACTTTTAGTTTTATTGCCTCGGGTAGACCTACCTCCAGATCAACCTCCACACAGATCCGCACACAGGAGTACTGGTCTCTTGGTTTTGCTCAGTCAATGTAGTGACCAAGGCCATTCCCTATTACTTGAAGTGAGGTGGGGTTCCAACAGTGAATCGGCAGGTTAGGGAGTCTTACCCAGACAGGAACATCCTTGGGGACTTCTGAAGCAGGGTCAAAATTTGGGGTCCATTTGTTTAAGTAAAGTCCTTGGGTTCCCATGAAGTACGGGCCATTTCTGAAAATCAAATCTCTATCCTCCTGAGAGATAAATTCGAAAATGAAGTATCCTCGCCCGACCGCATAGCAAGTAACACTATTTGTGATCAGCGGCCTCCAATTTCATTGTATCCAGTTTTCTGTGGATCTGGTTGAGGGCCAGAGTCCCATGAACTGGCCAACAAGTCCACGTTCAGAGAGGGATAGGGCTACTTTCATTGGGAGTTCAGGAGGCAGGTCGATCTCTGGTATGGCATCCAGTTTCTTGACAAATCTCGGGGTTACTGAGGGGGACGACTTCTTACTGCAGGTTGCAACCAGCCACCGAAAGGAGGTGGAGGGGGAAGGAGGGGGCGGCAGCTCCCCTCCTTGAGCTACCATGGCACGCACAGAGGAACCCTAGGCGTTACCAGGGCGCGTGGCCAGAGGGCGCGATCCAGGATAGGTACGAGAAATATAATTATATGTTTAATGTTTAAAAAGTTGAAGGACATGGGGGTGGGCTTTGATCCACTTATGTGTGCACGGGTCACGATACCATTTATTATAGTATCTCTAGGTGCAACCACATGTTCGAACACTACCTCAAGGTGTCCCCATGGCTCCAGGTAAATCCCTCACGAGAATTGAACCTTTCCCAACGGTGAAAAACTCCTCGCTTTCCACCATTGGATCCAACCCCTTTGGGCAACTTATTGTTTTCTATTAGTTAAGGCTATGTTCAAATTAAATTCTACAATCTTTTGAGCATTGTCAAGGCCAATCTCGATTTAATGGATTAACAGTTAGAACCAACATATTATTTTCTATTAGTTAAGGCTATGTTCAAATTAATTTGAGGACCTTAAAAATTTAAAGAAATAATTTTCCTCAAGAAGACAAGTAATAAAGGAATTAGTAAGTCGAAAAATATCGTTTCCAATTGTTATAGGTAATATGTCGTTGAGTTAAGTTGAGAGTGGATGAACCATTTATTATTTTTTATGGATGAGAATAATTAAAACTAATATAATAGGTTGACGTCGAAGTTTGTTTATGTGTGTGTGTGTGTGTGTGTGTGTGTGTGTGGACAAATATTGTTTCCAATTGTCATAGGTAATATTCCGCTGAGTTAAGCTGAGAGTGAATG
>ML782179.1:593273-605084 GCA_009831015.1 Picea engelmannii
AGGGGGTTGGAGCCTCCTTCCAGTTGCAGCTGGAAAACAAAGGAAGTTGGTGCTTCCAATGAATGTAATTCTTCAAGACATATAAGAAAAACCATTCCGTGGTTTTCTCCCTCTTTGGGTTTCCACGTAAAACACTGGTGTACTGTGTATGTGTATGATTGTTCATTTGTTCATTGCTTATTTAATCTGTAGTTATTGGATGATAATGATACATTGATATAACACTTGGATTATATGGTTAAAAAGGATTAAATTGCTCTATTATTGATTTACCCCCCCTCTCAGTAATCCAACATTTGGTATCAGAGCGAGTTCCTTTAGGAAACAGTTTAACCATTGGAAGGAGATCATGGATTATTATGAGAATGGAGTACCAATGTTTAATGGTCAGAATGGTTTTAAGTATGAGATGTGGAGCATAAGGATGAAAGTATTTTTACAGGCACAGGGACATTATATTTGGCTATCAGTTGTTACAGGATATGATAGTTCAAAAAGGGAAAATACTGCAACCAAGAAGGAATTGAAGAAGAATAACAAAATAGCAATGGATTTCATCTGGGAAGGATTACCTAATCCGTTAAGAGAAAAGGTTGGTAAATGTTCATCAGCAAAAGAAATTTGGGATAAGTTAAATGACACATATTCTTCACCCATCACAGATTCAGAAAATGTCAAAGAATATGCAGATACAAATCAAGAACAATTATGTTCACCATGTCAAGCAGATTCAGAAGATGAAGAGTACATAATCACCAGAGGTATGTTGTTTTTCTTTAATTGTGAAAAACGTGGACATCTTGAAATAAAATGCATGAAGGAAATGAGATAAAAAAACTAATTGAAAAGGAAGACAATTATGAAGAAGAATTGATTAGTGCTTTAGATGAACTAAGAGAAGAAAACAATTCACTCAAAAAAGAATTGACGAAACAAAAGGAAAGCGTTCACATTTTTTAAGAATCCCAACAAGTCATCGAGAACTTAAGAACTCAGCTAAAAGAAGCAAGAAAGATTGAAGAAAATCTTGAATATTAAAAGCAATGTTTGGAAACCAACATAGAAACATAGAAGGAAGAAGTAGAAATGAGAAAGAAGATATTGACAGATCATCTTAAGGAAATAACTAACGATCTAAACTAGCTTGAGGCAGATTTTGCTCAAGATGAGAAAGGACTTGAAGAAGAAATAATCACATTAAAAATTCAACTTGAAGAAGCGAAAAGAATAGAAGAAGTCATGAAGTCTCAGATAAGGAAGAAAGAAGAAAAGGTTGAGAAGCTTGAAGAAGAAGTGGTCACATTGAGAAGTAAAATCGTCAAGCTCAACAAGAACGTTGAAGAGACAGAAACATCCACATCAATTACAGAGAATAAAGAGAAGCACTCTAGGTTGTTAGAAAAGAAGAATGAAGAAAATAGAAAGAGTTATGCATAAGTACTCAAAGGAAGGAATCATGGTCAAGCAGAATCTAAGAAAACTATTGAAGATACATCTTCAAGAAGACCATCCATGTTCAAGCCACAAAGAAGCTTCAATCATGATCATGATCAGTCAAGGAAAAAATTTAGAAGGACTACGCCACAAAGAATATTATTCACTCCTAGGTATGCAAATTTATTTTATGGTCATTGTTTTTATTGTACTAACTTTGGACATAAGGTTGCAGATTGCAAGGATTATAAAATAAATGTTCAAGCAAGAAGTGTCTATGTGGTCGCACGTAACATTGAGTGATACAAATGTCATAACTATGGACACATAGCGAATGATTGTAGAAGCATGATCGATACTTCCATGAAAGAGAACATTGATATCAAATATAAGAAAGTATGGATAAGAAAATAGGAAAAACAGGTGAACAAAGACCAGGTACCAGAGATCACAAGATTGGCAATAAAACGCGATGAAGAAAATTCTACAGAGAAAAAGAAAGATGTCATATACATAAATGTTTGGAAAATAACTGAAAGAAAGGAAGGACAGGTAAATAAGGAACATATTCAAGAGATTGTACTTTCAGGCATTGTAGTGAAAGATGAATCCACAGACAGAAAGAAATAAGTCATAGCTCAGAGAGATAATGAATCTACCAATGAAGATGATGATGAATCTACCAATAAAGATGATGATGAATACACATTAGAGAAGGAATTGTTTTAATCCATCTGTCTTAGAGACTCCAAGGTAATATGAATAGTAGACAGGGGGAGTCTATGCGATAGCTGTGACATACCAAAGAACCATCCTTCGAGCAACTTGCAGAGTTTGAGAAGACAAATTCAGAGAAGTCAGTTAGCAAAAGTACAGTTTGACAGATTAATCAAGACTTCATGATAGTATAGTGATAAATGGCTCAACATTATGAAAATTGTGCAAGTAGAGTCTTGGACAATATGGATAGAGATGGATTCATAAGAACACTTAGCAGGTTTGGACGGATATATGACAGTGGACAAGATCATGGATTTATAGATTGGTTCAGAGAGTGGTTCAGAGACAAAGGAACATTATCATAATGGATGATAATTACATAGTAAATGGCTTGAAAAATGCTAATGGATTCCAAATTGACAGATTTTTTTTGGACACATACAGTTGATACAACAGTTCACATTCAAAACAGAGTAATGCTCAAAAACAAAAATGAAAAAACTCCCTACAAACTATGGAAAAGAAGTGCATACAACAACCTCTACATCAAGGTAACTCAAGGTAGTATTTTATTAATTGAAATTTATGTTGATGATATTGTTTTGGAAGTAATAATGACAGGCTAAGCCTGGAATTTGCAAAGGATATGCATAATGAATTTGAAATTTCATTACTTGGAGAACTATCCTTCTTTTTGGGTCTTCAGATATATCAAAGCAACCAAGGAATTTTTATTTCTCAAACTAAGTATATCAGAGAAATGATAAAGATATTCGGAATGGAAGATTGTAAACTAGTTACCACTCCTATGCAAACCAGTGGCAAGTTGAGCAAAAATGATGATTCAAAGTCTACAGTCTAGAGGCAATACAGGTCAATGATTGGTATCTTACTATATGTGACAACATCCAAAACAGATGTAATGGAGGTAGTTGGACAGGTGGCACGATTTCAAGATGCACCAAAGGAATCACATGTATTAGCAGTGAAAAGGATTTTCAGATATCTCAAAGGAACAAAAGAGTTTGGATTATGGTATCAAAAAGGAAATGATGTATCACTTATTTCCTACACAGATGCAGATTGGGCAGGTTGCATTGATGACCGACAAAGCACCAGTGGAGCAATGTTCTACTTGGGTGATTGTTTAGTATCATGGTTAAGCAAGAAATAATCATCATTATCTTTATCTATAGTTGAGGTAGAGTATATTGCAGCAACAACATGTTGTACACAGGTTCTATGGATGAAAAAAACTCTGACAGATATACAGGTTGAGTATGATGAGCCCATTCCAATATATTATGATAATACAAGCGCCATCAGTATCTCAAAGAACCCGGTTATGAACTCCAAGACAAAGCGCATTCCAATAAAGTATCACTTTCTATGGGAACAGGTTGCAGAGAAGAACATCAGAGTTGAATATGTGGGAACAAAAGAACAAGTGGAAGACATATTTACAAAACCGCTTCCATGGGAAGCCTTTGAGTATCTTCACCAGAGAGTAGGAGTAATTTCTGCTCCAAAATGAATGCTTTTGAATGATTATCTTATATATCTTATATGTACACGAGGAAGCACCATAAATAGGACAATTCAAGTTGGGAGATTAGTTTTAGGAAGAGTTCAATCAGGGGGTGTTGCACATTATTTTCATAATCCCTATGACCATTAATGATGTAAACCTATTTGTTGTCTTCAGAGGGATCAGTGGCTTGAATTCCAGAGGAAATAAGGGAGAAGAACTTTTCTTGAGAGATGAAATAATATTTTCCTTTGTAAAAACCCTAGTAAGGAGGATTGTCGCACCCTGTCCAGTTCTAGGGGTACAACGATCCCAGATCGTCGCATGTTATACTATACCTGGCCTGTGACATCATTGCACTCTACTCAGTTATAGGGGTGCAATGATTTTTCATATGTGGGAAAAATGAGCATCTTCTCAATGCTTCCAGAAGGAGAAGCTTCTATGGTGAGGTGGCCTCTGATCGGTTTGGATCTTACTCACTTTTCTAATTTAGTGGGATCATCCTAACCTCCTCACCTTATCCTCTTCAGCTTATAAAAGGAGAGGAGCTCTCATGGATAAAGTTAGATTGGAAAATATTGGATTGAGTTGGCTAGCTTTTGGTGTGAGCTTGAGTAATTTTTGTAGCTTTGGGATTTGCTTTGTCAAGATAGATTGTTGGTCTCAGAATCCGTGGAGCAAGAAGTGTGTGGGAAGAAAGGGACTATTGGAAGGGACCTTACAACATCAAGGATTTGGTTGTATTCTCCTTTTCATATTTATAATACAACAATATACTTCTTTCCATTAAAATTGTTCTTATTTTATTGTATGACTCCTTGATCACATACATAGGTTTTGTTGAGTATATGTTGTTTCTTTCACTTCTTTGGCTTGTGTCTTTTTACAGGTTCAACATCCCATAAGCCTTGGAGTGGAGTGAGGATGACAGTAGCGAGAAAAAATGACATTTAAAAGGTATGTCATTTATCTCTTGTTGGTTAGTATGCTTGATAATTAAAACTTAGGGAAAGTTTTATATTTTGTCTTTTTTTGTTCTAGTTTCGGGGTGAAACTAGGGAGATTAGTTTTTGTCAGCACTTACCAATTTGTTCGATAACAAAATTGTCAATCTGGTTACGTCCTTAGTTTCACCAGTTGACAAAGTGGTCGATCCTATCCTATCCTCGGTTCACCCCACTCTCTTGTTAGAGGGTGAGACCCAAGCGGTCGATCTGTTTCCATCCATCCATCCCATTCTCCCCTTGGAGAATGAAATTCAAGTGGTCGATCTAATCTCATCATCGGTCGATTCTACTCTCCTGCTAGAGAGTAAACCCGATACTGCCCAAATTTTTCTTGTTGATACAGACACTACCATGTTGTGGGGCATTCCTTCTCCTATGGAACCTCCTCCAAGTAATGAGGTCATCCTTTTTTATTAGGGTGCGCTAACTAGACCTTGTCTTCCCTCTCACATTCCTTTCAAGATTATAGTTCATATTTTTGGTCGGGACGTTCCTTAGATGCTGATAGATGAAGGTTAGTTCGTTAGTATTTTCTCCTCTATTGCTTGGAAAGCTTTGGGTTATCCTCAACTTGTGTCAGTTACGCAGAATTTGTTAGCTTTTAACAAAAGAACCAGTCACCCTTTAGGATTCCTTCCTTAGTTTCTCATAACTTTAGGAAGGAAAACTATCTTTATCGATGCTATGGTAGTCCTAGACCCCTTGGATTACGATTTAATCCTTGGGCGAGATTATGTCTATGCCATGAAAGATAGTGTGTCCACTCTTTTTCATGTGATATCTTTCCCTCACGATGGAAGAGTTGTGACTATCGATCAACTTTCATTCATTGGCCCTGACTTAACCATCAACTCAATGACCTCCCTAAACGGTTCTTATATGAAGACGATATCACCCTCGCCACAAGTCAATTATGTGGTGTTATCTCCCATGCCTTCAGTTGTTGACATAGATGAGCCTATCAGTGTACGCTCAATCTCTTATGACTTGGATCTGGTAGTTGACATGGTGATCTCTTCGATAGGGCTATTGGAGCCTGACCTCCTTACCACTATCGCGACCCTCGACATGGGTTCCTTCTAGAGTGTGTTTCTTTCGTCAAGTGAAGATCTCTTGGAGACCATGACCGAGTTTTGTCCCTTGAGATGGTTTCCTTCCGAAGCATCATCCTCTTGGAAGCCATGATCAAGAAGAGAGTGTTGAGCATGGCTTTATGATTTCAATCTCATTAAAAAATGAAACCATCTTTGAGCATGGTTTTCTGATTTCAAGCTCGTTAAAAAATGAAACCAGTCGTGAGGATATTTTTGCGTCTCTATGGAAACCTTGTTAAAAAATGAAACAGAGGTCGCAAGGATAGTTTTGAGTCTCTGTGACAACCTCGTTAAAAAATGAAATAGAGGTTATGAGCATAGTTCTTGTTTCTGTGTCAAGCTTGTTAAAAAATGAAACAAAGGTCTAGGATTGAACCTGGATTCTTGAGCATAGTTCATATTCTTGTTTCAAGCTCGTTAAAAAATGAAATATATTTCCCCCCCCTCTCTGTTTGAGTCAAGTCCTTCATCTAGTATTTGAAGCTTCATTTCATTCTCCTTTTCAGTTGGACGAAATGAATCTTGGGGGGAATTTGCTTCTAGCCTATGGACATCATGCTAAAGTTGAGTCGCTAGCTTCTTAAGCTGGGGGCTAACTACCAACCATGTGAATTCTTGAACCATGCGTTGGGAAGTCTCAAGAATACTTTTTACTTTGGTTCAATCTTGTGGAAAAATGAAACCACCTACCTCAAGAATAGTTTCCTCTGGTTTAATCTTGAGTAAAAATGAAATCAGGTCCAAGCATAGTTTTGTTTAGTTTTAAGCTTGTGTACAAAATAAAATATATCCCAAGCATAGTTTTGTTTTGTTTTAAGCTTGCGTAAAAATGAAAACAATCCTGAGCTTAGTCTTTGTTCTTTCTCATGCTCGTAAATACCTGAGAATGTAATTGGGTAAACTTTTATCACTTTTTCAGATTCATAAAGGTTATACAAAAAATGAACCCCTTGGAGTTCCCTTTAAGCTCTTTTCAGACTCTCTAAACATGAAAATATTGACGAGCGATCTTGTTATTTTCACGATCGTTAAAGTATTTGAAGAAAACGTATGTTGAGTGGTAGATTATCTCTTTTTCAATCTCATCAGACTACCTTATGAAAAAGGACATTTTGGAGTTTTCTTTAAGTGTTTTTCAGACTCTCTAAATATGAAAAACCCCTGAGTTTTCTTTCTTTGGACTCGTAAAACAAAAAGGCCCATATGGGACCGAACCACTCCTTCCTAGGGTTCATTAAACATACTTCAAAGGACTCATCCGAAGGATGAGATTACAGTTCAAGCATATGTTATCCTCCTCAAGTTTGTGTAAAAATAAAGAGGTACTCACCAGAAATGGCGGGGGGGAAATTGGGAAAGAAATGTATCTAAACCTGTATTCTATGGAAGATTCACTTTCGAACATGACACCCTTTCACTCGCTTTGTGTCTAGGTTGGAAAATCCACTTGTCTCTTGATCATACTCCTTTATAAGATTACAAATTGGTCTGTGATCCTTGTTGTTGAGTCAGTGTTTCCAAGACAGTTGTCATGTCGTCAATATGTTCAAAGAGAAGTTCAACCCAGAAATCATTCTATTGCGTTGGCCATTTCCACAGTCCTTAAGCCTTCTATTGCATTGGCCATCCCCGAGTCAGTCCTAAATCACTTGTTACTCTGATATACTTCAAATCTTGTTACCTGTTTTGTGTCATTGATGGGGGATACATTAAGGCCCTCCTATGACAAGTCTTTTCCTGTCGACTTCAAATAATTATCTAGGAATTAGACTTAGAAAATAATTGGTACCTTGGAACTTGCATGCCTCAATGTCAGGTTTTCTCACTTTTGACAGTGGGTTTTCATTATTGACCCCTGATCGGGAGATTCCGCCGAGTGTTCAACTTCAGCTCATTGATTCACATTCATTGGATTGTACCAGAGTACCTTGGGGATCATTGACATTAACGGTGATTTCCCTCGCACTTGTTAATGGTATTCACTAATGACCGGTAATCAAGTGGTTTCTACCATGTTCGACTTCAACACATGTATTCGCATGACTAGATTCGTACTATAGAGTGGTGGAGATGAAGACCATGGATCTTTTCTGATAGATTCAGGTTGCGTTGGAGTATATTCATAATGTACTATTGCATAGATCCACTATGTATGTCTCATGTCTATGTTCAAATTTGAGTCTTTAACACATAGATTCATTATGTATTTTTGATGGCTATGTTCATATTTGAGTCATAATGGCATGGATCCATAGTGTATGTTTGGTGGTCATGACCCGTCTTACTTGACATGAATCTTTGCATGTCGGAATTTAAGCTTTGAGTCATTTGTATTCTAAGTATGGGAATCCATACCTCAGTGATGATATATTATTGTACTGTATTTCCTTGTTTGTTGGCAGGTTTCTGATTGATGTGTTCCTTGTTCCCTACACACACTCAACAAAGTATTTCAGTTAACACTTTGTTCTAACTTCATACTTTGGGGGGATCTCTGTTACACATTATTTTTGTCATCCCTATGACCATTAATGATGTAAACCTATCTGTTGTCTTCAGAGGAATCAGTGGCCTGAATTCCTAAGGAAAGAAGGGAGAAGAACTTTCCTGAGAGATGAAATCATATTTTCCTTTGTAAAAACCCTAGTAAGGAGGATCGCCGCACCCTGTCCAGTTCTAGGGGTGTGACGATCCCATATCTTCGCATGTTGTACTATACCTGGCCTACAACGTTGTCACACTCTACTCAGTTATAGGGGTGTGACGATTTTCGTACATGGGAAAAATGATCATCTTCTCGATGCTTCTAGAAGGAGAATATTCTATGGTGAGGTGGCCTCCGATCGGTTTGGATCTTACTTGCTTTTCTGATTTAGTGGGATCATCCTAACCTCCTCACCTTATCCTCTTTAGCTTATAAAAGGAGAGGATATCTCATGGAGAAAGCTAGTTTGGAAAAGATTGGATTGAGTTGGCTAGCTTTTGGTGTGAGCTTGAGTAATTTTTGTAGTTTTGGGCTTTGCTTTGTCAATATAGATTGTTGGTCTCAAAATCCATGGAGAAAGAAGTGTGTGGGAATAAAGGGACCGTTGGAAGGGACCTTACAACATCAAGGCTTCAGATTTATTCTCCTTTTCATATTTATAATACAACAATATACTTCTTTCCCATAAAATTGTTCTTATTTTATTGTATGACTCCTTGATCACATACATAGGTTTTGTTGAGTATACATTGTTTCTTTCACTTCATTGGCTTGTGTATTTTTATAGGTTCAACATCCCGTAATCCTTGGAGCAGAGTGAGGATGACACTAGCGAGGAAAAACGACATTTAAAAGGTATGCCATTTATCTCTTGTTGGTTAGTATGCTTGATAATTAAAACTTAGGGAAAGTTTTATATTATGTCTTGTTTTGTTCTAGTTTCGGGGTGAAACTAGGGAGATTAGTTTGTGTCAGCACTTACCGATTTTTTTGATAATAGGGGGAGTATCCCCAAGGCTAGTTCAGTTAGGGGTAGAAACCCCAGATGGAAAGATATCTTTGCCATTGATGACAAAGGGGGGGATATTTATTAGATGCAGGATAAAAACACTTGGAGAGATAGCACAGAGGCATGTAGACAAGGGGAGAATCCCCAAGGAGAGTTTATTCAAGGGGAGCAACCCCAAAGGGAGATACCCATTTCCATTTATGTCAAAGGGGGAGAGATAGAAACATTGATGAGGAGTATAAGCATGAATGTTATCATGACTAAGTGTTTCCATCAATGCCAAAGGGGGAGACTATCAAACAATTGGCTTAGGTTGATGGACAATTGGTATGGATTTTTTGTTGTCATTGATGTCAACCATTGGAGAGAGATATTGTATATTGATGTCAAACCTTAGTGATTGATTTCAACCCTTGGATAAATTCTGGTAGTGAATTCTGGTAGCACAAAGATTTGGGTAATGGACCCAAGGTTGTTTCATGTATAATGGTATGAGTTTTAATATATTGAAGGTAATAATATTCTATATGTATAGTACATGTCATTCCATTTCCGGTGGTATGTGGAATGTCACATAACTCCTCACGGTTAGAGAGTTATGGCCATAAGAAGTTAGAGAACCCAGGTTTGGGTAATGGACCCACGCTTGTTTGATGGATAATGGTATGAGTTTAGATATATTTGTAGGAAAGACTATTCTATATGGATATTACATGTCATGCCATTTCCAGTGGTATGTGGAACGTCACATAACTCCTCACAGTTAGAGAGTTATGGCCATGTGAAGTTGGAGAACCCTGATGAGTCCTCTAGAAGCCCCAAAAGGTCAAAGTAGTCAAAGTGGTTTAAGAGATTTTAGAAGGTAAATAATAAAGTGAATTGATGAGTGTAATATAATTCAAAGTGAATACAAAATAAATTATTTAAATAATAAAGTTAAGGAGAAATTACTAAGTTGACAAGTGGTTAGAAGTGGGTTAGCCCTAAAATAAGGAAAGTGGTTTAAGATGGTTATAAGGTAACCCCTTGAAGTAAAGTGAAGTGATGAGTGTACTATAAGTCAAAGTGTGTTAAGCCCTAATATTGGCTCATTACCCCTTAATTGGGGCATATTATATTAGTAATTCTATTTTATTTATGTCGGTTTTAGGTCACTAGTTGTAATTATACCTCCTAGTCTCCTATATATACCAAGGAGACATTTTCATTTTGAATCATCTTGTACTTGAACATTTAAGTGGGGTAAAAGGAGGTTGCCCCCTTGAAGAGGATTATTATCTGAAATTCTCTCTTTTTCAAGGCTTTGAGTACTTTTTCTGAGGATTTTCTATGCTACATTGATATTTGGTTCTTAACATATGGAATCAGAGCTCAAGGTCTTGGGGTTTCGTTGCTACATATGAGACACCTTGTAATTTTCACTATAATGTTTTCTCTACAATGTTTCAAAAGGAACGGCTTGGAGGATATTTATTAGATGGATCAAGGTACGTTGGGTTCAAAATTTAGCTCCTGAGGCCTTATACTTTCGGAGATACATCATGTACAAGATAGGGTTCTGGAATCATCCTGAACTGAGTCATTGCGGAATTTTCGCTATAAAAACATTTATGTAATGTTTCAGACCTTGAGCCCCAGAGGGTATTTACTGAAATTAAATTAGTAAGGTATCTATGGTAAAAATTTCAGCTTCTGGGTCATCATAATCTTATAGATACACCCTGTGTAAGATAGGGTATTTGACTAGTCCTATTGACTAGTCTCAAGAATGTGTTCCAAGTAAAACAATCATAACTTCTTCCTAGAGTATCCAAATTGTGTGGGACTAGTTGCATTGGATTGTGGATAGTCTGTAGTATTTTTGGTGTGAGTTTCAGAATTTTATATCAATTATTTTGTGCAGGGCACACTATACAAGTGAGATCTCCTGGAAAGGCCAAAAATCGGCAAGTTGTGGGGAAGTTACCGTAAATTCCACTTGGCACATCCAAGTTTGATCAGACCTGTGGAATTGCAGAGAAGAAATATCAGCGAAATACATAAAGGAAAGTTTCATACCCAGAAGGGTCGAAACTTGGGAGATATAACAGAATAAATATTGTCTAGCAGAACCACCTCAAAATGAAGGTTCAAAAGTGATACTTGGCCAACATGCCACCCAAAAAGGGAACTTCTACACCAAATAAGCCTCCAGAAAATCCTACTTGGACTCTTCATGAAGGTGAAGAAATACGTAGGGACATAAATGAACTACAAAATAAGATGGATTCAATGGAAGCTAAGTTGGATACTAAGATTGATTCAATGGAAGATAAATTGATGGATTCAATGGAAGCTAAGTTGGATACTAATATGGATTCAATGGAAGCTAAGTTGGATACTAAGATAGATGGTTTAAAATGGGAGATCATGGAAGTATTGAAAAATTTCGTAACAGAGAAGACACCTGAAAGTGAAAATCCATCCCATGAAATTCATGATGAGGACACAAGGAAGGTGAATCAAGAATGGAGAAACTCCAACTTTGGTTT
>ML782179.1:627408-643346 GCA_009831015.1 Picea engelmannii
AACATATTTCCCTTGAAGAGGATAAGACAAGCTCTCATTGGAGATTCCATCTTCAAAACTAAAACCTCCAAGGAATCCAAAAAACTTCACACAAACCTCTCTAGAATTAATGAAGAAAATAAGGTTTCCACAAATGAGCTCATTTACAAAGGATCAGAGTTGTGAAGTTAATAGCCACAATGTTGTCAAAAAACAATCCAGGAACTGTGGGGTGGCAGGTGAAGAAGGGGTTATCATGAACCTCAAAAGGACAATCGAAAGTTCATTTGCATGGGGTCTTGGTATATCAACCAATAACTAAGATAAAGCTTATGCATTACTGCAAGGTCTAAATATTTCCATCAAATCTCACATTTAGAAGATGATCGTGGTGGGGAATTCAAAGAATACCATAAGACATATGGTAATGAGAACCACTCTAGTTGATACTCTCTTAGCATCAATGATAGAGTGGGAAAAACAAGAATCAAATAAATTCTCCTATGCAAAATTTTACCAAGTATTAAGGGAGAATAACTCCTTAGCGGATAGTTGTGTCAATAAAGCCGCTTCCTTAAAAATGAGGGAAATTGATATCAATGGCAAGGTATACAACCAACCTATCCCTTGACACTATAATGAAGAACAAGGCATGTCACAAGAAGATAACTAGGCACATGTCATATCATAAGGAAAACTTGTCATATGGAAAAGCACATTAAGAGAATAGACCCTTCCTATCTTCTCACGTTCCTAGACATTCACCTCCACACATATTCAAACTTATGCAAGGTAATTCTCATTCGTGTTGTGAATTTTGTCTTTGCGGTTTGGATTTCATGTGTGGAGACCCTAGTTTGCATGTCCAAGAATTATATTGGTGAGTTATGGCATTTTGGTTTGGCTTGCATGTGTGTTTTTAATATTCTTCTGGAATAAGGGTAAGTTTCCACCTTTGTTTCCTTTATGTCCTAAAGAGATTGCAACAACTAGGTTTTTCTCAAGTTTTAGTTTAGGGGATGTTGTTCTTGCTTTAGTCTCTCCTCCAGGGTGACCTATTCTGTCTCTATATGAATTTTATTTATCTTCAAGAAGACTTGAACTTTTGGGTGTGTTCTCTTTCAATTTTTATTCCTGTCAAGATCGATTAGGGGCCCTCTTGGGGTTGAAGGAGTTTCCTTTGTTCCTTCTTATCTCTAGGAGGTTTGATTTCTTTTGGTTTAATTTTCCTTCAGGCTCAGGAATTCTATCCTTTGACTCCTTGTCTCCATTATTGACCTCCCTATTTACTTCAAGTAGAGATATTATGTTTGGTGTTTGCTTGGACTGCTCTGAGTTAACCCATAATATAGTGTGGGTGTTAAGGGACTTGAAGGTGAAGCAAAGGCAAGGAATTACAGGAACACTTGGATTTCAAAATTGAATTGGATCTTGGACTACTATAGTTCTCAGATGGATTATAGGGAGTTATATAAGATTAGGAAGACTTTGAGAAGTCATGAGGAAGCCATTTAGGGATATAGAAGATCAATATTCACAACCACAACAAAAATGAATGAGCATGAACATCATGTCACTACCCAAATTTCAACTATCCTGAGCACTTTGGTTTAACATAAACATCAAATCTTGATATGGAGGTGGAATGCAACATGTTTAGAAGAATGGTTATAAATCTGAGTAAGGGAGGGTAGTATGGAGCATGTAATTAAGTGCAGTCAATCAATTAAAACTATGCGAGACTGATGAAAGAAGAAATAGTGCACCAACATCCAAATGATATGAAAATTGTCAAGAAGGACTTAGATTCAACAAAAGAAACACTGGAAGAAACATCCAACCCTCGTGCATTTTGTTAAGTTTAATGTTTTACAAATTAATTAGTATTTTAGTCGTATTTTGTAGAATCTACACTACTAAGAAATTCTTGGATGTTTTTCATATTGAATTAGATGGGTATAGATATATTTTGGAAGATAGCTCTCTTTTTCACTTTTGGTTAAAATTTTTGAATCAAACATTTGATGTAATCTCACTGTGAGCTATGTTGTAGTTTTTATTTGATATAATATCTCCCAATTATGGTTAAAAAAAACAATGTCCGAGAATTGATAGGGATGTTGACAAGTAAGAGAATATTGAAGTTGAAAGTGATTTGATGCCTTTCTTATGCATGCCAAATATCATAAAGAACTCTTTGGGAAAGTTGACCATTAACTAATGAGGTTAAATACTCAACTTTTGCTCCAAATACCACATGTAACAATATTGTTGTCTCTTCATAAAACTATCTTTGTACAATACACATGTACAAAAGGAAACAACAAGAAAGGTTAGAATAAAAAAATGTTAAATAATATCATTGCTATGGTTAATCAAATACCAAAAATCCCAATGAAGATTGTAGGATTGTATAGTAAATGAAACCAGATGATAAAATGTCCTCAAATAAGATCTCAAAAGGCATCATCACCAATCATAAACCCAACTAAAATTAGTTCAAATAGTCATTGTGGATCCAAGTTTTAGTCAACAATGGTTCTTAACTATTGATTCATACAAAGAACTATGGCATCAGAATGCCAACTCTAAGTGAAAAGAAATAACTTATTCAAATACTATGATTAGAATATCAATATGGCCTGGATGTAAATGGTTAAGCCTCTAGTTCTAGTTGATTAGAAGGTACAAGATTTGGTTCCTATAGATCCATAGTAGTAGAAGAAAATGGTGCAAGTATGATTCCTACAAAGAAGGAATAGTAAGATCAACAAGATGACTTCAATTTGACAATCATATTATCAAGATATTCAAAGCTTTATATTACTAGTCTTATCTTAGGGTCAATATGAGTAATACTACTCTATGCATACTTACCAAGTCAACCACTTATATCATCCATCTGACAAAGTACCTTGGAACAAATACTTTTAGTATGCTTCTCAAAGTTTGGAGAAGATATATTATGGGTAGGAAACAATGTAAGAGAAGAGGTTGCAATAGAAGATGTTTGAGCATCATTTTGCAAAGTGTGAAGTGCCTCTTCCTTCTCCCATTTGGGTTAGGTACATGTTGGGTACATGGTTGAGACAAGTAGTTGATGAGTTGGCACATACATGAGGTGTATAGTTGAAGATGTTGATACATCTTGATGAGTCATAGTTGATGAGTAGTTGATACATGATTGGTACATATGTTGTACATGGTTGGAGACACTTTTTAGTAGTATTGTTGACACATGGTTTATGGATGATGTAGCATACTTGTATTGGTATATTATTAGAATCACATATTGATCTTGGTGATGATTATGAGTTGTTGTGTTATGCTTCATTGATGCACATCTTTGAGAGTTGTCTTGGTGAGTAGATCTGATTTGGTTGATAAGATTGATGAGACAGGTTTTTGTGATAGGTTGTTTGGAAAGGTTTTTGTGACAAGTTATTTATGCAGGTTTGGTTCATGGTTGGTGCACTTGTTCATGGTACAGGTTGGTTGTTAGGGTCCTAACCCGCACATAGGTAGAACAATATATTTGGATGTAATAAAGGTCAATATTAATAAGGCCTTTCAATAAAATAGAATAAGGTGGATGTAAGAAGACCTAATAGAAGCTTTCGCTTCTAGAAGGATATTCCTCTAGATGCTTCTTTTTAGTATAAATAGGAGTCGAGGGTATTAGAACCTAGCTTGGATATTATTGTAATAGAGCTCTTCTCAACTGGAGGTTTCCCCCTCGAAGAGGCCTGTGAACATTGCTTTTAGATTTAAAGTGTTATTTATGTTATTATTCTCTTATCATTTCAGTGCTATTGTGGTGAATGTTCTAGTTATATTGTTGTTATTCTGCCATTTCTAGCATTTTATTTATGTTCTGTATACATTTTATATATGTTGTATTACAAGTAGTGTCAGAGCACTTTCCTCGACAGAAAGTGTGGGTTAAATTTTTTTTCAGGGTAGAGACGTATTCTGACGTCTTTAAGCCACAGAGATATGTCGTTATGCGCATAAACCCGCTGTTGAGGGATTCATACACGCAGGAAATACAAGTGGTACTTAAGTACACATCTGTTGGCCACCCTTGTAACCCCTGTTGGTACCCCTTCGAGTGGTAGCGCATCAGACAACACCTGTGTATGGATCGGCCTAGATTACCTGAAGCCCTCTTTAAATAAAATGATCGGTCGCCTGGATGCTATAGTGTCACCAAGAAAATCACTCAGGAATATACTCTCTAGTACCTGGGTAGTCGGGTAGTACAGCTAAGGGTATGATCTATCCTCCTTAGTTAGTGCCCCGAGATATTAGGTCGAGTACTATTGTTGGACCCCACACATATCTCAGAGAGCTATAGCACAGGGAAAACCCTTGTCTGTAGAACCCTTGAATACCTAACCCTTGGGGACAGAAACATAAACAAATTAAAACAGACAAGATCTATTGTCGTGCAACTGTGTTCGGGTTGCCAAGTAAATACACATTTCTTTCTGTTTAAGAATTTGGGCATTTTCTCTCTGCAGTATTCTTCAGACTAGAGTATAACTCTACAGGTGTAAGAAAAAACAAGTCTGGAAATTTGTTCACCATTATTTGAGACCTATTTCATTGGATTCATTTCTTCGCCCTTATCACATTGATCCATATCATTTTTCGAAGAAAAAAAATTGACCCCGCCCACTCCTTTTCAGTTCCCCCATCCTCATGGCCCATACCCATAGCTAAGACTTGGAAGCTCGCTTCAACACCTTGCAATCTGGTCTCATCAAAACCCAATAAAAAGTGAAACAATTGAGTGCCAATGTTGCAACCATCAATACAACCATGCAGTCCTCAATGGAGGAAATCAAACAAGACCTCACCACCCAGCTTGAATTAGTCTTTTTGGCACTCTGCACCAAACTAAACATCCCTACAGATAACCCTTCATATTCCTCGCCCCCACATCCTGAAGGTGACCATTCCTCTTATTCCAATAACTTTCAGAACCATCACTTTCAACGTGACCTATGCCTTCCGTGGGTGGATGTGACCAAATTTGATGGCTCGAACCCCACTGGTTGGGTAACCCAAATGGAACATTATTTCTCTTTATATGGCATTAAAAATGACTTGGCCAAACTCCGGTATGGTGTTCTCCATCTAGATCAAGAACAGTGGCAATGGAGAAAAAATTCTTGTCAAGGGTATATTGCTTGGAGACACTTTGTGGCAGAGATTTATGAACGCTTTGACACTGACACCAACCATTCGGGCCATTTGACATTTTGAAACAATTAGGAACAATGGAAGACTTTATAGCTACCTTTGAGTGTCTGGCTTTTAGAACAGAGGGCACGTCTGATGCCTTTTTTCGAGAGTGTTTTATCAGCAGCCTCAAGGATGAGATTCGGGCCCATGTCCTCATGGCTCAGCCTTAGAGTTGGGTGGAGGCTACTAAAAGAGATAAAGAATCACAACAGGTTGTATCTTCTCAAAACCAAAAACCCCCCTTTATCCCTCGCCCTAAACCAGTAAATCCCACTACTCCCTCTGCTCCATTAAAGATCCAAAAATTGACCAGGGTTGAAATGGTTGAATGCCAACTCAAAGGCCTTTGTTATAACTATGGTGACAAATATTTCTCGGGCCACAAGTGTAAAGAACAAAATATTTTTATGGCCATCTCAAAGGATATTTCGAAAGAGGATGTAGAAAATCCCCTTGTGTCTAAGTCACTTGAATCCACTGACATAACCCCTCCCTCAGACCCTCTCGAAGTAGAACCGATCATTTCCCTCAATGCTCTCACTGGCTTCTCTGCTCCCCAAACCCTCAAGATAATCGGTTACATCAAGCATCGGAAGGTCATTATTCCGGTTGATAGTGGCAGCACCCATAATTTTATTCATCGCCACATTGCCTAAGAAACTCATTGCTACATCCATGCCATCAATAATTTCCAAATCATGATTGACAATGGTAGTTCCATGAAATGTGGAGGGTGTTGTGAAAATGTGCATCTCCAAATTGGTGAATACCACCTGAAATCCCATATGTTTTCTATTGACATGGGAGGTTGTGACATTGAGTTGGGTGCAGACTGGCTTAGGACTTTCAGTCCTATTCTCATGTATTTTAAAGACTAAACCATGCAATTAGACCAGGAGAGCCACCAATATAGGTTCTAAGGCATCACCGTCGGTTCACCTAAGATCATTAATTCCCATCACATGGAAAAGATTCTCAAAAAAGGTCATTTTGGTGCTGTTAGCGATTTTTCTTGTCTCAGGATTATGTGTACCCAGGTCTGCAGTTCACACGGGAAGCACCTGAGCATATCCCAAGAGAACCCCATTTTGTAGCAGCAAGTCGAGCAAGCGAGCGGGTGAAGTTTTGTCTTCAACAGTCGAGAACCATCCTCTAAGAAAATCGACGGTCAGAATCTTACAGAGGAGATCAACAAAATCCCATCGGTCGTTAGATCTCTAGAAGTTACGCTGAGGTTAACCCCTAGCATGCAGAGGAGGAGAATCGGAGTTTTCGAAGACAAGAAACTCTTGCATGTAGGAATCGCAATCCGCGATTTCTCGACTGGATCAGAACCGTCCGTCAACAGGGAAATGTGGCGAGAGCTCCCGCAGAGTCGGGGATCGGGGAACTGAAAGTCCCATGCACATGACAACGGGAATCGCGATATCCTGATATGAAATTTCCCGACGGAGTTAAGGATTGTAGTGGGGGACAAGTGTCGGAAGGACAATCCTTGTAGGGAGACAATGCCAAGTAGCATCGGCATATCGTGAACTCGGAGGTTCGTGAGATGGAGCTGCAAATATTTGCATCCAGATTTGAGAGATCGCGAGAAGAGATATCTCGACAACCATTGGTTAGCATGTGGGAACACAAGTGGAAGACAGGTGGCAGGTTTTCGCGATGGGGGACGAACCGTTGACATGTCAATGGCCATGAGCCATCGAGTTTCGGGGGATCGCGAGTCTAGAGGATGCATGTTCATTGACATCACAAACCGCAAAACTCTGATGGAGAGTATGGTTGAGGGCGTATGATGATGGTCACTTGGACCACGGCCTAGTCAGAGGGCTAGCACAAAAGGCGCATCGAAAATCGGAGAATCGCAAGTCTCGGGGACTTGTGTATCGAGACATCAAAAATGCCAAAACCCTGAAAGAGGTTTGGCTCAGGTCATATAAGAGGTGGTCGCATGGATCATAGTATAGCCAGGAGGGCTAACCCATACACATGCTCATCAGAGAATCGATGATCAAGAATTCAAAGGGTCAAGAACTCTTGACAACGGGGAACGCGAAACTCCGAAACCCGATACAGAGTTGGGAAAAGGTCTCGGTGAAGTTCAGGAGATCGTGAGGAAAGGAGAAGAGACTTGTGGATTAGGTCGGGATTTCACTCGAGGATCCAAAGAGCCGCTTCGGTTCAGCAGAAAAGGAGAAAGAGGGTGGGTGAATCCTCGCGTCACCCATTTATTATAGAGTATGGAAGACCCGACTGAAATTGACCCAAGAAAGTCCCTTGTATCGGTTCTCTCCAGGGAAGCCTGCACACACCAGTTCAATATTCAAAGGGCTCAGCTACTCCCTGGTGCGAGCCATGCTGAATTAAAGAGGCGCACGATAGGGGAGCAGAGGGCAGATTTGATTGAGGCAGACCGACAGTCCATCCTGACAGAGAAGGTCCTCAACGTTAAGCATTGAATTCACGATATGATCACGCCTGGAGGGCCAGAGTTAGTTCCAAGTATATGTAGGAATTTTTTCCATTTTGGTAAGGATCGATGGTTGAGCAGAGCTCCCGGTTGTAAAGTTTTAATGAAGCATTGTTTTCTGGTTATTTTTAGACTTCTGAGACTTCTTGCCTTATGAATGCCAGTTTCTTTACATCTTTGTTATACTGTGTTAGAGAAGCCCGGAATTGGAGGATCCAGTCGAGTTGTAGCTGTTATAGGATGATGTTGTAATGGATCATTGTAATAGTTATGGAGTCTCTAATCATTTCTTGTGATTTTCCCAGCGCTGAGTGACTTGGAATTGGAGGATTCAGTCAAGCCTCCTTTTAGTTTCTTGAGACCCTGAACCAAACGGATCTTGCATTTAGAGTCTTTCTTCTGCAAACTGCTGAAATCCTGTTGCCCAAAGTTGTATGTTCACTTTTCCTACTACATCTTCCACCTGTTCATCTTTTAAATCAACCCACTTGCTGAAGTTAGGATTCCAGACCTCTTTTGTTCTTTACGTACCAGATCCAGTCCCTGAGTTAGAGTGATATCTCCTCGAGTCTTTATCTCCATTTGATCATCCCTTTATAAACAAACCATGACATTAAACTGACGGGTGTTGGGATCTGCTCCTGCAAGCAATCCAGGAGTGACTTCCAACACTAACAGGTGCTTTCGCCCAAATCCATGCCATACAAGCAACAGAGACACCCTCGGTCCCACAAGACCTCCAAGCCATCCTTTATAAACATCAATTGGTCTTTTCCACTCCCCAAGGACTCCGTCCTTCCCATGGTGTTCATGATCATTCCATTCGCCTTGTACATGGAAGCCTTCCTCCCAATATCCATCTGTATTGTCACCCCTTTTCCCAAAAAAATGAAATTGAGAAAATGGTCCAGGAACTCCTTAATGAAGGCGTTATCTTCCCTAGTACAAGCCCCTACTCTTCTCCTATGGTCATGGTCCTAAAGAAACAAGGTTCTTGGTGAATGTGTCCTTACTTCCATGCCTTCAACAAACTTACCATCAAAGACAAATTCCCCATTCCTGTCATTGATGACCTCCTGGATGAATTGAGTGGTGCCCAATTCTTCACTAAACTGGATCTTCATTTGGGCTACCACTAGATATGTATGAAAGAGGCATACATTCCCAAGATTTCCTTTAGAACTCATGAGGGCCACTATGATTTTTTGGTCATGACCTTTGGCTTGTGTAATTCCCCCTCCACCTTCCAAATTCTCATGAATCATGTCTTCCGTCCTTTCCTCCACCATTTTGTCTTAGTTTTCTTTTATGATATCCTCATCTATAGAAAAACATGGATAAACCATCTTGCTCATGTGGATCGAGTTCTCCATCTACTCTCTTAGCACCAACTTTTCCTGAAACAGTCTAAATGTGCTTTTGGCGCCTCATAAGTAGAATACTTGGGTCATCTGGTTGGCAAGGATGGTGTTAGGGTAGATCCTAAAAAGATTGAAACTATGAAATACTAGCCTCGCCCAAAGACTCTTAAGAGATTGCGTGGATTTCTAGGCTTAACAGGGTATTATCACAAGTTTGTTAAGAATTATGGGAATATTGCAACACCTCTCACTGCTCTCCTCAAAAAGAACTGTTTCACTTGGAATCCAACCACTGCTCAAGATTTTCAAACCTTGAAGATGACCATGTGCACCACTCCAGTCCTCACCCTTCCCGATTTCACAAAGACCTTTGTGTTGGAATGTAATGCCTCAGGGAAAGGAATTGGTGTTATCCTTATACAAGAGGGTCGACCTTTGGCCTTTACCAGCAAGCAACTATCTGAAAGAAATCTAGGAAAATCCATCTGTGAAAAGGAAATGTTGGCTATTCTGTATGTCGTTGATCTGTGGCACCCTTATCTATTGGGGCAACCTTTCTAAATTAGGACAGACCATCAAAGCCTCAAGTATTTTTTGAAACAATGCATTTCCTCCCCATAACAACAAAAATGGGTGACTAAGCTCTTTGGATATGATTATGAGATCATTTACAAGAAAGGCAAATACAATGTGGTTGTGGATGCACTTTCCCGCAAATATGAAGATGAAGGATCCATTTTTTCTCTTTCATTCATTGTCCCAGATTGGCTCCAAGACATTCGCCAGGAATGGCTACAAGATCCCAAAAGTTCGTAGTTGATCCAACAAATGCAATCCAATGCTTCATCTTCCCCAGGGTAATATTGGCTCCATGATGAACTTTGATACAAAGGCTATTTGTATTTAAGTAAACAATCAAAGCTTAAATCCATGGTACTTTCTGAGCTTCATGCTACACCCACTGTAGGGCACTTTGGGTTCACCAAAACCTATGACAGGGTCAAACGTTCCTTTTTCTGGGATGGTATGAAACAGGACATTCATAATTTTGTCACTGAATGTGATGTATGTTAATGCAACAAGGGAGAAACAGTCAAATCTCTGGGCACACTACAACCACTCCCGATTCCACCTGCTATTTGGAAGGATATCTCTATGGATTTTATTATTGGCTTACCCAAATAGGGAAATAAATCAGTCATCATGGTGGTTGTTGATCACCTTTCCAAGTATGCTCATTTCTACAACCTTCAACACCCGTTTACAACATCCACAGTGGCTCAAATTTTCATGGATTGGGTATTCAAGCTTCATGGAATGCCACACTCTATTGTTTTTTATCGCAACCCAACTTTCACAAGCAATTTTTAGCAAGAATTGTTCAAGATACAAGGCACCAAATTGCATCTCAGCACATCTTATCATCCCTAGACAGATGGCCAAATAGAAGTTGTCAACAAGTGTTTGGAAAAATATTTGAGGTGTTTTTCCTCGAAAAAGCAAAATCAGTGGGCTCGATGGTTACCCTTAGCTGAATGGTGGTACAACACTTCATACCATACAACTACATGCATGACTCCTTTTGAAGTAGTATATGGATTGAAGCCACATTTAGTTCTCTCATACTTACTAGGTGCCTCAAAGGTCCAGGCGGTTGACCTAACACTTACAGCTCGAGAGGCTATTCTCCGTACACTCAAAGATAATTTGGTCATGGCATAGAATCACATGAAGAAACAAGCATATCAGGGTCGCTCTGAACGTCAATTTGCAGAAGGGGATCAGGTGTTTCTTCGACTGCAACCTTACAAGAAAAATTCCCTCAAGGTCAAGCATTGTCAGAAGCTAGCGCCCAAATTTTATGGTCCTTATACCATTCTCAAGTGTGTAGGACAAGTAGCCTATCAGTTAGCTTTTCCCAACCATTCCAAGCTACATCGTTTTTTTCTTGTTTCATGCTTAAACAAGGTGATTGGAGCTAAGTGCCAAATTCAAACCAACCTTCCATTGTTAGTTGAAGAAGGATCCATTTGGCTACAGCCAGAAGTAGTTTTGGACCAGCGTGAGCATCGCCTATGTCATAGAACCATCAAGGAAGTTTTAGTCCAGTGGAAATATACAACTCCAGCAGATGCCACTTGGGAACCAGCTACCATTCTGCAATAATTTCCTCATCTCAAGCCTTGAGGACAAGGTTGTTTTTAAGGGGGCGGACATGTTAGGGTCCTAACCCCCACATAGGTAGAAAAATATATTCGGATGTAATAAAGGTCAATATTAATAAGGCATTTAAATAAAATAGAATAAGGAGGATGTAAGAAGACCTAATAGAAGCTTCCGCTTCTAGAAGGATCTTCCTCTAGATGCTTATTTTTAGTATAAATAGGAGTCGAGGGTATGAGAACCTTAGCTTGGATATTATTGTAATAGAGCTCTTATCAACTGGATTTTTCCCCCTCAAAGAGGCCCGTGAACATTTCTTTTAGATTTAAAGTGTTATTTATGTTATTATTCTCTTATCATTTTAGTTCTATTGTGGTGAACGTTCTAGTTATATTGTTGTTATTCTACCATTTCTAGCATTTTATTTCTGTTCTGCATACATTTTATATCTGGTATATTACATTGGTGCATGGTTGATGCATTTGTTTATGGTACAGGTTGATTACAGGTTGAGGTACAGGTTGATGCATGGTTGATGCATGGTTCAGGTTATTGGTACAGGTTGTTTCGTGAAGGTCGATTGGTATAGGTTTACAATAGTATATCTCACAGTGATAGTGTGACAGTGGTTCCATCATTCTACTTATACATTTGGGCAGTTGGACAGGGCAAGGATAGGTGGTTGTAGACACCTTTTGGTTGTAGTCGGAGAACATAGGGGGTTGTAGCCTCCTTCTGGTTGTAGCCATAAAATTGGGGAGTTGGAGCTTCCCTCAGGTTGTAGCCTAAGAAAATAGGGGGTTGGAGCATCCTTCCAGTTGCAGTTGGAAAACAAAGGAAGTTGGTTCTTCCAATGAATGTAATTCTTCAAGACATATAAGAAAAAGAATTATGTGGTTTTCTCCCGCTTTGGGTTTCCATGTAAAATACTGGTGTACTGTGTATGTGTATGATTGCTCATTTTTTCATTGCTTATTTACTTTGCAGTTATTGGATGATAATGCTACATTGATATAATGCTTGGATTATATGGTTAAAAATGATTAAATTGTGCTATTATTGATTCACACACCCCCCCCCCTCAGTAATCCAACAATATATATATATATATATATATATATATATATATCAAATTCAGTCGAATTGGGCTCAAGAATTTGAAAATTTGTTAGTTCGATTTGATTCGACCACTAATGCATCAAATTCAATTCGATACGTATACGAGCAAAATAGTCTTAGATGTGATCAATCTTATACATGATTCTTCATCATTCAAGCTCGATCAAGGGTTAAATTTGATGAGTATTTACCCCTTTTTGGCTTATTTAACTGTCATTTAGAGACAACTTTAAAATTCTTACGTCAATGATGATGTTCACTTAATTTTTAAAACCGTCAAATTGATGGGTGGGTTAAAACTTTACCTATATCTATGTGTGTGTCTCTGTGTGTGTGTGTGTTATATGTTTATATATGAGATCTAATATAAGAAATTGTAAGCATTTTCAAATCAGACTGCATAAAATAAAAAATAAAGCAAGCCAACAATCCCACTCTCTAGACTCTAAGATAAGCACACATTGTGCCCACACTACTGAGATTCTGAGATGAGATTCCAAGTTTCGAGATATAAGCATAGACTATGCCCCTAATACCTTGAGATGAGATTGAGAGATATGTAGAGACTATGCCCACAATGGGTGTTTGGGCATGCTAGAAAAACCCCATCTCCATTTTAACTCACATGATGCAAATTGCAATCCCACACCATAAATATAAAGGTTGAGAATCACATCATGCAAATTGCAATAAGGGTGTGCACGCTGAACCCTGAAGCTTGGATCCTGAAGGTTGAGATTCAAGTGGAACAAAGACAGCATGGGCCATGGATATGCTATATAAAATATGAACCTTTGGGGAAAGAGTACTAGGATTGAAGGGTCTTTTTGTTGTCCAATAAAAATAATAGAAGTGATTTTTCTTGTTTGTCTGGGTGAACTAGAGATTTTTTATTTGATTTTGAGAGTTTTTATGCAGTTTTTTTAGTATTCATAATAGAAGATATTGAAGCTTGAAGTTAAAACAAGCCATCATTTATACAGATACAACTTGTTTTTGTCTCCGGAAAAATTTATACAGATACATGAACAACACTTCTGTTCGATTAGTATTATAGCAAATGTCTCAAATTGCAAACAGAAGAAAACATTCTAGCCCCAACAATCCAACTAGTGGAAAGAAGCTAAAACAAAGGAACATTTTTAGGAAAAATAATATTTTTTTAGTATTTGTAAGATCCGAACTAGAACTTTGATATATATATATATGTGTGTGTGTGTGTGTGTGTTTGAAGAGAGTTGTGAATTATTATTGGAAGGAGATAGACGCATTGAGTCTTTCAATTATAAACAAGAGAGACATATTGAGTCTTCAGTTATAAACACGAGAACTAGATAAGGTGAAGGAAGAGGACGTGGGATTGGTTATTGAGGGAAGCATTTTTGTTTATTTGTAAAATATATGTATATATTAAACTAAAGTACTCTCTACTCATAGTCACAAAAATATGGGCACAATATGGTTGCATGGCACCAGACCGTCAACCAAGCCAAACAACCAAAATCAAAATTGATAAATGTTGCCACTGCACTAGCCGAGAATCGAACTCGGGTCTGTACCATGCTAGGGTACTATTCTACCACTACACCACTGGTGCGCACATTTTGCACATACAACTAATGGTCTTTTTTTCATTTTTCTCAGTTCATCATTTGCTTTCAAATTTTCATATTTTGGATTTATTACTACTGCGTAGTTTAAATGTTCGATATTTTGGAGTTTTTATGGGCATATTTTCTGATCAATTTTTACTAAAATCCAGTCAAAATTTGTTGGAACTCCAAATTTGAATGATTGAGTATGTATAATTCGAGTGTCCTGAGGGTTTTTTATGGTGATGAATCCATTTATGCATTCAAAAATGCAATTTAAACAACAAAAATGGAGATTTCACCAANAAATCCAGTCAAAATTTGTTGGAACTCCAAATTTGAATGATTGAGTATGTATAATTCGAGTGTCCTGAGGGTTTTTTATGGTGATGAATCCATTTATGCATTCAAAAATGCAATTTAAACAACAAAAATGGAGATTTCACCAAGATCCATTTGGCCCGATTCTGGTGAAAACATTCAAAAAGTCGAATGTTTAGATAACGCCTATTACTACTGTTGCTATGAGTTCAAATTAAAAGGATAACAATTCTAGTTACTGCCGATAGAGTTGACTTCCATTTACCACCAGTACATTGTTGGTTCTAATCTAATCTAAGTCACTGTAAGTAATAGTTGATTCTAATCCGTCCCTCACCCTTAGGTTATGGAGATCTCTTCACCAACATACACACACACACACACACACACACACACACACACACACACACACACACACACACAGAAGTTTCTATAGAGAAAATATACACAAATGTGTCCACAATTTCTATTATAAATGTGGGAAGTATTGCTCAAATGCTTATTGGGACATCTACTTAACTTGAGTTGGCAATGAGCTTTTTTGACTAACTAAATGGTACTTCAAAGTAATTCTTACTAGTACTAGTCCTTATGATGAGACATAGCATCCTCTTCCTCAAATTTGGTGGCTTGTCAATCTTAAATCTGCGTACTTTCACAACATGGTGTAAACAATGTTCAAAATGAATGTTCAATTGAAAACTATTTTCTCCAAACTACTATAAAATTGCATAATACCTATATCAAATAAGACTGAACTTATGATGTTGTACATATTTAATAGGCCTAAACTTTATCACCAATATGAAAATTTGGAGGGACTTGTTATAGATCATGAATCTCGTTGTATTTGGCTTGAGTCTTCAATAATTATCATGACCTTGTGCAAGAGGTTCATGGAATAAAGTCGTTGGATGTCTTCCTTGCTTAATATCAAAACCAAGAAAAGTATGTTGAAGATTGGGAAAGGGATGCAACACTAATAAAAAAGACATTTTGTATGTTGGAGAAGGTTAACATAAATAACATTACATTTGAATGGATTGAGTGTGTTCCTCTCCATGAATGAGTCATGGGTAGCCAAAGAGTTGAGTGAATCCTTGTTTGATGCAAGATTAGGAGACAAAGAATTGCATAGTGTAGAGAGTCCTCCCTACTTGAGTATGAAGTTTCCATGAACTTCTTGGAAAATTGTTGACTACATATAATATTATAATATAATATTATAAGAAAGACTCTAAATAGAAAAAAATAAAGAGATTCATTTAAGGCGAGAAACCTTAAGAGTATCAAGATGATTTTTGGATGGATGTCCAAAATGATAGGCTTGAGATGTAGAGGAATCGAAATAATTAATGCATCTCCATAGTGTGGGCAACTTGAAAAATTAATAGTGAAGTGCATTCCTAGAAAGTAAAAGAACACACTACAATTGAGTTTGATTTCCTTGATTAATAAATAAAAATTATATTTCTTTGAATAGTTTTAAGAGGAGGCAATTCTTTAATTCTTTAGATTGTTAAAAACATCTAAAAATACATAAGTAATAACTTAAAGATGAATCTTAATTTTCTATTATTTTTTTCAAAAGTAAGTGTATATATATATATATATATATATATATATATATATATATATATATATATATATATATATATATATATATATATATATATATAT
>ML782179.1:652667-676819 GCA_009831015.1 Picea engelmannii
ATTGTTCATTTGTTCATTGCTTATTTACTCTGCAGTTATTGGATAATAATGCTTCATTGATATAGCACTTGGATTATATGGTTAAAAGGGATTAAATTGCTCTATTACTGATTCACCCCCCCTCTCAGTAATCCAACAAAGATTAAGTCATTATTATCTATACAAGCACCTCACTTCTACAAATATATTCTAAGTAATTACACAAACAATCCACCAAATTCATGGCTTTAGGAAGGAAATAGTTCTGTGGAGATAGAGTGAATATTTTTGGATGAGGAAATCAAAATTTCAAATGGTTGAGATCCTACTGGTATTACTCTACATTGCCTCTACTTCAAAGAAACAAAAAATGCAATATGGACATCAAGAATCACTCTTGTTGGATGTGTACCAAAAGTATTTGATTGTAAAGAAGTTGTCACCTGATGCGTTGATAAGTATATTCCAAACCAAAGAGCCATTGAACTCTAGGGTGAACCCCCATATTTCATTAGCACCAGTTGTTTTCAGAAAAATTTTGAAGTTACCAAAGCCTACTCTTACCTTTAAAGGAGAAGAAGTGAGGGATTTTCTCAAGAAAAGAAATAATGGACTCGACCTTCTACAAGAATATCATGAAGTCTTCACGACGATGCCTATTGACATAACAAAGATTCAGGTTAGTTCTTTGAAAAACCCTTATCGAGAAATTGCATGGATATTCACTAAAGTTATTGGTCAATAAAATACAACAAACATCTATCGGTTGGCTCTTTACATTTTTCACTTTACAGTTAATGAAAAATCGATCTTCGACTAGGGAAATATTATCTCTATTGAAATTTCTTCCCAACTTTCAAATTTAAAGAAAGAAAAGAATTTGTTCATGGCTTCATATTTAATATTTTCTATTATGTACTGCCATATTTTCAAGGGATTAACTATTGGCAAGAGGATAGAATGCAAAATCGACCCTGTAACTATCTAGTACCAAGCTCTTTGGAGACAAAGACTTCTATTTATTTTTATGAAGCACATAATGAATTTGTTATAGTTTTCAAGAAAATTATTTTTGGAGATAACACATCTAGGTTGTCATAAGAGGAAACAACTTTTCTAAATAATAAGGGTACCCTGGAGAAGAGAGAAAATTATAATGTCATTAGAATCTTTTGCTCCCGAGAAAGTCTCAATTTTCTCCCTTACTACATTTTAGATAAAATGTTTATCACCAAAGTTGCTAGGAAGTATGTATTTTGGTTTCATTTTTTTTATGAGAAGAGAAAAAGACAATTTATCCCATTGCCATGGAAGGTCAAAGAAATTTTATTAAGAAACATAACTAGAATCGATGAATTCTTAGTCCATTTTGATCATTTGAATTTGAAATATGCAAGAAAAAACAAAGGGTTTGACCCAAGTAATATTTATGTTGACCACACGCAGTCAATAGGATTCAGTAATGAATTTACCAAAACATTCATATTTGGGGAAGAAGAGGGTAATACTCAAGATACTCCGGTGCAACCTATTGACGATATTGAGACTGTAATAAGCACTACAGATAAACATAAACAAAAAGAAAAGGGTCCAAATGAAAAAGGTGCTCAATCTCCAATAGTTTCATAGAAAAACAGCTTACCCAAGTACAATGTTCAAACAACAACACAATAGAAAAATATTTCAAGTGGAAATACAAGTGGAGGAGGTGATAAAAATCCTCCTCAAGGAAAAATGGAAAATCCCCACAAAATTCATGTAAGAAAGAAGAGAAAGGTTCTCGTTCAAGAAGAAGAAGAACATCATGTATATCAAAATGACATAAATAACTTATATCTTGAGGATATAGATCTTGAAGTTGATATTGAAAATATACATTTCCCCGATGAAGAATAGAGATTACAAGAAACCCATCAAATTGTAGTTGAAATAGCCACACAAGAAGAAAAATCATTTACTATACAAAATGCACTATTTGACAAGGATTCTAGAAAGCTAGTATTTGGAGTAAATCAGAGAAATAAAAAAGGAAAATCATGTTCTGAATATGATCTTAGTAATTTTCTTGCATCTCAAATTTCTAAGATACACAAGGTAACTGGTGAATCCTTGAATGTTTCAATTGATGACTTAGAAGCACATAATTCCAAATTAAAAAACAATCAGAGAACGGGAATCCACTTTGATGCTTCCCCCTATTCTTGCAAGCCAATTACTCATTGTGAATCCAAGAACACCTGATTTAAAATTGAAGGGATCGACAATTTTGTTAATGACTGTCAGAAAATTTGTTGAGGAAAATATAAAAATAAGAATGTCACCCATCATGGAGGCATAGGATGTATCTAGTAATATTATTTATTTTAGATCTCGAGTAAATGCTTATAATGAATTATTTCAAGAATATTATAAACATGAAGAAGGGTTTTACAAAGATGTTTTTATACCATTTGTAATCAAAGTTTCCAACATGACCGAGCTCAAAATTAGGGAAGAAGACTTGACATCCCCATCCAAAATGAAATAGTTGAAAGCATGTTGGATCAAAAAGATAAGTTATTTGAAGGATATTATGGACAATTGCAATGAAATTGTAAATAAAAAGGAAATGTTATTCAGAAAACTCACTGAGATAGACTTGGCAGGAAACACTAGAGAAGTAAAAGACTCAAGATTAATCATAAATTCTATATTTATGATGAAGCAATAATTTGAATATCACGTGGACATATTGAAAAACATTTCAGCTGAAAATTTCAATAGTATAATTGAATACAATGAAAGAGAAATTGAAGATTCGCTAGTAGATTATGCAAACAAAAATCAAGATATTGAAGAGTTAATTCACAATATTTCACATGACTTAAGAGATTTGGAAGGTGTGTTATTTGATGTTAAAATTAAACATGAGATAAATGTGGCCCCAATGAAGGATTACATAGAATAATGGTTTAAAAATCCCTAATCAAGATTACTTAGGAAAATCAAGAAACGAAGGTTAGTACAGGTCCAGAAATCATCAACAAGGAAGATAAAAGGATACTGGAAACATCAAAGTAAAGGGAGATATTCCATCATAGTAAGTCTATACTAATCATATTTTATTCCTTTTTTCAGAGTTCATCCATTTGTATTCATTCTTTCGTTGGAAGAATATAACTGGATTTTGATAACTTCTCTTTTGTCTTATGTCCATATTTTGTTGTATGTCCCTTGTTCCAGTTCTGCATATTCTTCTTCATATTTATCATATGTATTTAATGGTCCACGGGAGCCCCAATCCCATTCCATTCGTGGATGAATGCCTTTAATTTTCTAAGATTATAAAAGACTCATATTATTTTTGAGAAATTCCAAAGAACTATTTCAGAGTTAATTTCGATTATGTCTTGTAACTCTGAGTTTTGAGTACAAGTTTTTTGAAGTTGGACTATCAAAATCTTATTTTTATCTCAATAAGTAATACTCTTTCAAATTTCTATTGTGTGTTGGACCATTTTCCCCTTTTATTTTGAATGTGATTAGAAATATCAAAAAATTATGATGGATGTGAGAGTTTATGTTATTTCCTGCAATTTATCCATTTCTAGCAAATGTGGTGTTTAAGGTTCCTCGTCCATTTCTCAGGAAATCTTGTGTTTTATGATATTTTAAATTTCTTTGAGCAATAAATATTTGGGTTTGTCTTATTGGCATAATCCAATTTATGTTTTAAAACTTTTGAAAATTTTGCAAAGGAGTATCGCCTCTTTAAAAACGCAGGGGGATTAATATCCTTGTGAGATTGTCGTTTCGGTCTTAACAGATTTAAATGTCAAAAATTTTGGAAACCATACCGGGGAACTCAAAAATGAAGTTTTTAGTTTTATAGCAATATTAATCATGACTATAACTCAATCTGAACAACCCCAGTTGCAAATTGGATTGGGAAACCAAAGAAGTATTTTACATCACTTGTATAATCTAGTCCTTGAAACTGCTCAGACTCCTGAAGAGTTGGAAAAATATTGGCAGAATCTTGTTCAAGAAGAAGAAAGATAAATTCTTAGAAGGAAAAGAAGAGAAGAAAGAAAATGAAAATGGAATCATATAAAGGCCATGTTACTAGGAGTAAAAGAAAGAAAAAGGAGAAAGTTCAAATCTTGAAAAATAAAAGTCTCAAATCATGGAAGATAGAGAAGAGAGAGATGAGGAAAGGCACGAAGAAAGGCATGAGAGGGACAAAATTCCATTAAGAAGGGCCATAAATTCCCTTCTCAATCTTCAAGGAGAGAAACATCCATTACCAACTCTCCCATGGGGAGCATTGCTAATATCTTCAGTAGATGGAAGACTTGATCCTAAAAGACATATGGATTTGTTATTAGACACGTGTGATTTTCATTTGATACAACATGATGATGTTATGGTGAGGTTATTCCTCCAAACACTGACTAGCCAGGCATATGAATGGTACACATCTCTTCCCATAATATTTATTTCAGATTTTGATGATATTGAGAGATAATTTTTGACCATGTATGCTCCTCCAGTGGCATACCATACTCTCCTCACCAATTTCACCCAAATTTGCATGATTAAAGGAGAAATAATTCGATATTTAAATCTAATATTTTTCAAAACACAATAAAATACTTGAAGAGAAAAATCCAAATGATCAAGTAACATTGGATTGTTATAAAAATGCAATGCCCTCAAACGTGAAGTTTTCCATTAGAGATTATTTAATTGAATATTTACATCATGCAATACAAAAGGCCACATAAATGGAAGACATTATGTTGGAAATTGGTGCAGACCCTAAATTTGTCATTGGAAAAACTCAAAAACAAATGAATTATCTTACCATTTCTAATCAAGGGGCATCGAGTTCAAGAAGAATAGAATATAAAAGAAATCATAGTATTGAAACTCAAGGAACTAGTGGAGGGATGTTCAAAGGAACAATTCTTAATTTAATAAATGACCCAGAGTAGGCACAAGAAGCGAAGCAAAGGATGGAGATAACACAAATGAATCAAACTATTTGGTAGATGCAAAATGAAATTACTAGATTAAAGAGGAATGATAATTATAATCTTAATCGAAGAATGCATGTTCTATAGGAAAGGAGGAATCCAATTCATTTACAAAGAGCAAGAAATGATAATGCTAATGATCAACAAAGACAAATATTTCCAACGACACCAAATCCAAACACAATAGTACTTGAAGATGATTTTGATGAACAAAATATTGATCAAGAGGTTGATTGTATTCAAGAAGAACTTCTTGAATCTGTATAGATGGATGAAGGCGAGTCATCCATGTATATATTCAATGAGCAAGAGGAGAAATATATCTCACAAGACAATGTTGTCCAATTATGGGCATAAGTAAATAAATTTAGATCGAAAGAAAATTTAGAAAAAGAAAAAGAAAAGGAAAATAAGAATGAAAAAGAGAAGAATAGATCAAGCGGTTTGGAAATAAGCCAGCATCAAAAAAATTTAAATCTTCCTCACCAAATGTGATACACTATAATTGAATATCTCTCCAAATTGAGAATCAGCTTGCCTTTCATGGAAGTGATTAAAATTCCACAACAGAGAGAAAACCTTCTAATAATTTTGGATGAGCCAAGTAGTATAATGGATGTTGTTGTTACAAATCTAAGGTGAAGTCAAAACATATCAACAGTTAGGCTAAAATGAAAAGTCCCCCCTTTTATATTTCAATAGAGAATCATGATGTAGTGCTTCACAATTGTTTGATAGACACCGGAGCAACAAATAACATTATGCCCCAAGCAGTAATGGGGGCGCTTGGTATGAGTTGTACTAGATATTATGAGATGGGTGAGAACAAGTATGCCATTGTTTCCAGAAAATTTCCTTCTTATGGAGAAATTAAAGACTTCTATTCTTGGATCACTATTGCCCCTCATATCATCAATGTTTTCACCATCATAGTGGTTGATATTCCTCCAGCCTATGGAGTAGTCCTCAAAAGAGATTGTCCATCAATGATTGGAGGTTATATCATGAATGATGGTGGTTGCATGATGCTTCCAAATAAAGAGGGAACAATGCTCAAGGTGCCTCGTGAGAATATAAATCCTTTCTCTTTCAAGAAGAAAGAAAATGAATTGATGGAATATTATGTTGATGCATGTATAACAAATTATGTTGTGCTTGATTCAAAACAATTAGAAGACTTTAAAAGGGAAGAAAAATATTTCACTAGATTCTGGAGAATGTCATTCAATGGATCATGTTCGAGTTCAAGGAATGGTGTTGGAGTTTTATTCAAAAGTCCTGATAAAATTATACATTTGCATGCTATCAGATTGGAGTTTGTATGCACAAATAATGAAGCAAAGTATGAGACATTGATTTAGGGGATTATTCTAGCATTAGAAATGAAAATTGATCACTTATCATAAATGGTGAGTGTGAATTGGTTATAAACTAGATAACTCAAAAATACAAAATCAAAAAGAAAAGGTTGAAACTTTATGTGAAAAACCAAATGAACTAATGGAGTCATTTAGTTAGTTTAACATATTTTTTGTTCCTAGAGAACAAAACCAGAAAGTAGATTCTTTTTCACCTACTGCATCATTGTTTAATCTAGATGATCTCCAGAATAAGAATACTTTTCAAGTAAAAAGAACGTTCAGACCCCCAGGTCCTGATAATCAAGAATATCTCCAAGTATTTGAGAATGATGAAGAGTTGAATGATTTCCTTGCTAATGAGGATGCCCTTGAAGAAAGTAATAATAATGCTACACCTGTTCCAAAAAATTGTATCAAATTTGAGTCTTTCTTTATAAGAGATGATCAAGACAAAAACATTCAAGAAGAAGAATATGTGTGAAAAGTGTAAGGAACATAAAAGACAAATATTGGAACAAAAATATCCCCTACATATGTGAATATTGGGATAGATTTCACTCCAAAAGAAATTGTCCAAGATACTGCATTATTTAAAGAATATTTTGATGTTTTTGCATGGACCTATGATGATCTCAAGCATATGACAAATAAATATTCTAGCATGTCATACCATTGAAATAGGGAGCCAAGCCATTTAAACAAAATCTCATAAATATAAATCCAAAGTTGAATCCCTTGGTGAAGATAAAATTGGAGAAATTAAAGAAAGATGGAATCATTTTTCCTACCAGGAACTCAAAATGGCTTTCCAATCCAGTAGTAGTGAGGAAGAAAACCGGAGAAATATGTTTGTGTGTTGATTCCAAAGAACCAAATAAAGCAAGTATTAAAGACAACTATCCTCTTCCTAACATGGAATTTTTGCTTCAACAAGTTACTGGATCAACTTGTATGTCTATGTTAGATTTCTTTTCCGGATACAATCTAGTATTAGTTGTCGAGGAGGACAAGCCTAAAACTACTTTCATAATACTATGGGAGACCTATGCCTACGCTCATATGCCTTTTGGCCTAAAGAATGTTGGAGCTACTTTTCAAAGAGCCATGGATCATGCTTTTAAGGATTTAATAGGGAATTTTTTTGTTGATTATCAAGATGACCTCACTATCAATTCTAGGATAAGAGAAGAAAATACAAATCATTTCAGAAAAGTTTTTGAAAGGTGCAGATTATATGGGATTTCTCTTAATCCAAAAAAAAAGTGCTTATTTATAGTTTTTGAAGGGAAATTATTGGGGTATATATTCAAAAAACAAGGGGTTTATATCAATCTTGAAAGAGTCAAAGAAATCAATGAATTAAATCCTCCAACTTCAAAAAAGGGTGTAGAGTCATTTTTGGAAAGATAAATTTTGTAAGAAGATTTGTTCTAGATTATGCAACTATTGTCAAACCAATCAATATTTTTATTAAGAAAGATCAAATATTTTAATGGACTAAATATATCCAAAATCCCTTTAATAATATCAAGCGTACAATCACCACAACACCTGTATTAATCAGTTCTAATTTTGACAAAGATTTTATCATATATTATTTTTCTACATAAGGGACCATGGATTCAGTCCTTACAAAGAAGAATATCAAAGGTGAAGAGATTCCAATAAGCTTCATGAGCAAGACCCTTCATGATTATGAACTGAAATATTCATAAATTGAAAAATAGGCTCTTTCTCCAGTCAAGGCGGTGGCTCAATTCCGAAGTTATATTTTGAATTCTCATGTTATAACATATGTTCCTTCATTCCTAGTAAATATTCTCTTAAATAAACAATTAAGAGAAGGAAAATGGGAAAATTGGTTGGCTAAGATTCAAGAGTATGACATAGAAATTACACCACTTAAAGCAATTAAAGGACAAGGATTATGTAAGCTTATTGCAGACAATGATTCATTAAATGGAGTAATATCTTGTTCAACTGGGAACCCTATGCTAACTTCATAATGGTATACATACATTATTTTCTATTTGATATTTGGACTATTCCCAAACAACATGACTCCCAAAGAGAGAAGAGTATTGAAAATGAAGTCAAATTAGTATGTATTAGTCACAAAAGTTTTATTAAGAAGGAATCATGATGGAATACTATTGAGATGTGTAGATTCAAACAAAGACCGATAATTGATAAAAGAGTTTCATGAAGGAATTTGTGGAGGAAAATTCGCACCTACTACTACTTCCACTAGAATAATAAGTTCAGGGTATTATTGGCCAACAATCTTTCAAGATTCATATGCAATGGTAAGAAAATGTTTTTCTTGCCAGAAATGTTTTGGAAAAATGGAGAAATTTGCAATGCCTTTACAACTTGTATTGGTAGAAGAGATTTTCGCAGAGTGAGGACTCGACGTGATTGGACCAATAAACTGAAAATCAAACAAAGAACATGCATACATTCTTATTGTCACAGATTATTTCACAAAGAGGCAAGAGGCAATAGCGTTAAAAAGGGTTCATTATGAAGAATTGATAAGATTTATCAAACACAATATTCTATCAAGATTTGGAGTGCCAGAAAATTTTATCACCGATAACGGGTCAATCTTCATTGGATCAAAGTTTACCAAATTTTGTGGGGAATTTGGTATTATAATGGGACAATATTCAAATTACCACCCCCAAGGAAATGGATTGGCCCAATCTACAAACAAAACTTTGATCCAAATTCTTAAAAAAACAATTGATCAAAATCAAAAGGATTGGCATTTAAAATTAACTAATGCATTATGGGAGAGTAGAATGACACCATAAGGCAGCACTGGGATGTCTCCATATACATTGGTATATGGAAAAGAAGAAAAAATGTCAATCAATCTAGAATTAAATGCTTTGACTTATGTTGTAAATATTAAAGACATAGAAGATATTTCTCCTTTGCACATAAGGCTAAATCAAATTTAAAATTAGAAGAAGAATGAGCTGGGGCATTGAAGAAAATAGATCAAAGACAACATGATGTCAAGAAATATTTCAATCAAAGTGAAACAATCAAGAATTTTTTTAAAAGTGAATTGGTATTGCTCTGGAACAAAGCTAAAGAAAAATATTCAATGCATACAAATTTTGAAGCCCTTTGGATTGGTCCTTATATCATTGAGAAGATCTTGATATTTAATTTGCACATGCTTAAAGATATGAAGGGAACAATATCGATGTTTCCAGTCAATGGGAAGCATCTCAAGAGATTCTTTTCTTGATTGAATTTCTTCCTTTTTATATTTTATTCTTTTGTTGTTTTGTATATTCTCTTTCTCTGACTCCATAGCCCAATGGAGAAGATACTTGGTTTTCATATTTTGGATTCTCAGCAACCCATAGGGGGTCACTGTCCCGCAGTTGAAGCCAATTGTTGACCCCTATATTTTATTTTCCCTATTACTTCTCCATACTTAGAAAAATTTCTCGTTTTTGTTTTTGTAAAAATCTACCTTGTATTTTCTTTCACCATATTTAGTCATTTTATTTCACGTCATCGTGGGTTAGCATACTTTTATTTTTAATTCCACTATCACCAAAATTCCCTTTCACTTATGCGATCCCCAACTTGCACAACACTTAAAAATATTTTCTATTTCTTTTCACACCATAGGTTCATAGCTCCCGAGTTTCTCATCTCTATTTACCCTACAAACCTGACCAAAAATGATACTTAACCATTTTATTACATTTTTCTTACCACACAACACTTATGCATTTTTTTTCACATTGGAATGACGAGGTTCACCCCAAATTTTCTTTCATGTCCACCCCTACCATAACATGACTTTTGTTTTAATACTTTTCTCGAGATACATTTGATGTTATTACTACAAAAGATAATTGTTGTGTAAATCACGAAAAGGATGTTATTAATGGTAGATATATCGAGGGATTTTCCTTCAATGTGCATTAAAATTTCTCCATTGGGAAAATATTAAGTCATTATTATCTATACAAGTGCCTCACTTCTACAAATATCTTCTAAGTAATTACACAAATTGTCCACCAACTTCATGGTTGTAGGAAGGAAACATTTATGTTGAGATATAGTGAATATTTTTGGATGGGAAGATCAGAATTTCCAGTGGTCGAGATCCCACTGGTATTACTCTACATTACCTCTAAATCAAAAGAAACAAAAATGTAGTATGTACATCAGGAATTTCTCTTGTTGGATGAGTACCAAAAGTATTTGATTGTAAATAAGTTGTCACCTGGTGCACTGATAAGCATATTCCAAACCCCTTATGGTGAACCCCTTATTTCATTACCACCAATATTTTTTAAGAAGATGTTGAAGTTACCAAATCCAACTCTTACCTTTAAAGGATAAGAAGCAAGGTATTTTATCAAGAAAAGAAATAATAGACTCGACCTTCTACAAGAATATATTGAAGACCCTGCAATGATGCATGTTGCCATAACAAAGATTCAGGTTAGTTCTTTGAAAAACCATTATTGAGAAATTGCATGTCTATTCACTAGAGTTACTGGTCAAGAAAATATGATGACCATCTCTCGGTTGGATATTTACATTTTTCACTTTACAATTAATGAAAAATCCATCTTCTACTGGGGAAAGATTATCTTTATCGAAATTTCTTCCCATCTTTCAAATTTTAAGAAAGAAAAGAAAAATTTCACGGCTTCATATTTAATATTACATACACCATATTTTCAAGGGATTAACAATCGACAAGAGAATAGACTACAAAATCGACCCTGTAACTGTCTAGTACTAATCTCTTTAGAGACAAAAGACCTCTATTTATTTTTATGAAGTACATAATGAATTTGTTACAGTTTTCAAAAAACATTTTTTTTTGAGATAACACATTTAGGTTTTCATCAGAGGCAACAAATTTCCTAAATAATAAGGGTACCCTAGAGAAGAGAGAAAATTATAATTTAATTAGAATCTTTTGCTCTCAAGAAAGTCCAGCTTTTCTCCCTTACTACATTTCAGATAAAGTGTTTATCACCGAAGTTGCTAGGCAATATGGATTTTGACTTAATTTTTTTCATGAGAAGAGAAAAAAGAAATTTATCCCATTATCATGGAAGGCTGGAGAAATTGTATTAAGAAACATAACCAAAATTAATGAATTCTCAACCCATTTCAATCATTTGAACTTGAAATATGCATAAAAAATCAAAGGATTTGACCCAAGTCATATTTTTTATGACCACATGCAGTTAGTAGGATTCAGTAATGTTGTACCCAAACAATCATATTTGGAGAAGAAGAGGGTAATACTCAAGATACTCTAGTGCAACCTATTGACAATATTGAGACTCTAATAAGCACTACAAATCAACATAAGAAAAAGGAAAGGTTCCAAATGAAAAATGTGCTCAATATCCAATAGTTTCATAGAAAAAATACTTACCCAAGTACAATGTTCAAACAACAACACAATATAAAAATATTTCAAGTGGAAATTCAAGTGGAGGAGGTGATAAAAATCCTCCTCAAGAAAAAATGGAAAATCGCCCCAAAATTCAAGTAAGAAAGAAGAGAAAGGTTCCCCCTCAAGAAGAAATAGAGCACCGGTATCTGAAAATGACACAAAAAACTTATCTCTTGAGGATATGGATCTTAAAGTTGATATTGAAAATATAAATTTCCCTTATGAAGAAAAAAGATTACAAGAAACCCAACAAACTATGGTTGAAATAGCCACACAAGAAGAATATTTTTCAGAAGAAGAATCATTTACTATACAAAATTCATTATTTGACAAGGATTCCAAAAAGCTAGTATTTGAAGGAGTAAATAAAAGAAATAAAAAAGGAAAATATCGTGTCGAATATGATCTTAGTAAGTGGCCAACAATTCACATTTCTAAGACACACAAGGTAATCGATGATTCCTTGGATGTTTCAATTGATGAATTAGAAGTAAAAAATGCCAAATTAAAAGAAAAAGTCAAAGAACTAGTATCCACTTTGATGCCTCCCCTATTCTTGCAAGCCCATTAGCCATTGCGAAGCTAGGAACACCTGATTTGAAATTGAAGGGATCGTCAAGTTTGTTGATGACTGTCAAAAAAATTGTTGAGGAAAATATAAAAAGAAGAACGTCGCGCATCATGGAGGCATGGGATGTATCTAGTAATATTATTTCTTTCAGATCTCAAGTAAATGATTATAATGAATTCCTTAAAGAAGATTATAAACATGAAGAAGGGTTTTACAAAGATGTTGGTGTACCATTTGTAATTGTTACACCTCAAAATTACTCACTTCAATAGTGTCGCAAGTGTTGTCATTACAAGTGTTGTAAGTGTCACATCTTGTCCGCAAGTGTCACATCTTGACCACAAGTGTCGCAAGTGTCACAAACATCATACTGCAATCTTACCTAAGTCGTACCTCTAATGACATCATAAGGACACTTAAGACACCTCAAAGACTAGTTTTGAAGAAGAGAAATCAGTTGACAAGAAGTACAAGCCTTTTGTCATTGGAAAAACCACTCAAATATGGATTTTGGAGAGGAGAGTTGTCCTACCCATTGTAAGGGAGTGATAGCACCCCCTAGGCCTCTTTGGGGGAGTGTTTGAGTGCTCTGTGCACACTTTTGTGGGACTGCTACCCTTCTAAGCGAGTTTTTAGTTTGTTGAGCCAAATCAGGGAAGAATCCCCTCAATTTATGAAGGTGGTTGGATTTGAATAGAAGGTCAAGGCATGATCCTAGGGAAGATCCTCAAATGAAGGCGAAGAATACTCAACTTATCCCAAATATATCTCAAGTGGTTGGGCCTCTCCAAGGATTCATAAGGAGGGATCCTCATGGGGAAAGGGGGATGGATATTAAGAATTATACCTAACTTATGATCTCATAAGAAGGTATTGACAGAAAATATTGGATATGAGAAACTTATGATCTCATGAGTGAGATTTCATCAAATAAATCAGTGTAGATTACTTGAGCAAAGGGGTTGGACAAGGAGAACTAGAAGAAGTTGTTGCACCTTCATTGAAGGATTGTAAGTGCTTTTACTTGTTCTCATTAATAATCAATGATTGGCATGTTTCTTTCAAATTTGTGTTCATTCCACATGCATTTGTCTACAGTAGATGGATCTATATTTGAGATAATATCAGTAGAGTAGTAAGTCCATTGTATCTTTGTTTGTTCTACAGGACCTATCAGGGAGCTCAGGATCGAAGCTCAGCCTGGACTTTGTAAGGAGAAACGTCGTTAATAAGGTACATATATTTCTTCTTATCCTTCGTATATTAGCTTGATTAGATCTAAAAGGATGTCAGTGTCCATGTTAATCACTTTTCTATTTTGGACTTAGGAGTCTAGAGACTAAGAGGGAATTCGCTTGTCCGTAGGAGGATTCACCTGTAACAGAAATTGACAACTCCACTAGGGATCAAAGGAGCTCTGATTTTTTGTTTCCTATCCCAGATATTGTTTTGGCCCTTTACCCACTCATTTGACCCTCTCTATACTGTATCTTTGATTCTTATATTTGTTTGATTGCCTCTTTATTTCATCATGATCACCCTGATTTACTGAGATTGCTTGATTTTTTTTAGTTTCTGGGCATTTTTCTGAACTTTTGAAGCAGAGCGCTCCCCTTCCCTTGCTATTAGAGCTTTAACACTCCCTGGTGGTCTTACAAAGAGCATTGGAACGCTCTCATTCCCCTTACACTAGAACGCTAACCCCTTTTCTGTGAAAAATCCTCTAGGTTTTCAATTTATGGGTTCAGTTTTTGTTTTTTGCACTTGCTCAGAGTCTCATACTCTCAGTTCATCTTGGTATTGGCCTTCAACACCATGTTTTCTAAGAATTGATCCTCTTTGGTTTGTGAATTTGACATTTTCTTTCCTTTCCTTGAGGTCACTCTTTGTCTTTGCTGACCTAGAGTTAACTTGTTGTTTTCTCCTCATTTATCTGACTGGGTGGAAGCTTTTGTGAGGAAATCCAAAGGTCTGTGAACTTTTCATTTGATCTTTGAGGTCAGTCTTCCATCATTTCTCTTTTGTTTGAGGTTTTTGGTTCTTGTTTGCAAACTTGGTTATCTTTGTCTTTCTTGATGAGAGTGCATTTTTGTTTGTGTGAGGTTTTCTTCTGATTGTTTAATCCTGAAGTCTGATTGACATTAGAATTTTTACATCTGATTATCATTCACATATAAGCAAAGTGACATATTTTAGTGATTGGTTTGGATATTAGAAGGAATTTCTGAAAGTTTTTAGCATACATTGGATTTGATTGAGAAATGATTGTATGAGGATGTCTCATCTTAATGTTTGATAATGAAAAGAACTTTCTCTCTTTCCCTTAAATAGGCATTCATCGAAAGACAAGACTGCTTATCATTTTCTTATGAATTTTTTGGGAATTGAGTCATAATACGATCAGTTTCATTGTCATACACCCTTTGAGTAAAGAACAGTTGTAAAAATGAACGCTAATTAAAAACTTATCTAGAACATTTTGTTTTTAGGATCTTCCACCAACATTAGACTAGGATTAGCACTTTGGATTAGGTTGTGAGTACAACTCTCCAAAGTTTTTCAAAACAAACATTAGCATCTTGCGATAGGGAGAGAAAATCCAATTGTCGTATAGACTTTATGGGATCCCCCTCTCACACAAGGTTTATGCACGAGGTCACATTCAGAATAATTACGAAGATTATCCCTCTGTGGTTCAACTGTTTGTAGTGGTCAGATCGTATATTGGGGGTCACTTGAAGGTATACCCATGATTATGTGTGGGAGCCTCTCGAGTTGATTTCAGACTTGTTATCCTGCCCATACGTTCGGATTAGACTGTCGACTATACCTTCCCAGGGGATGACTGCGAGTTGGTGTCCTTAGTTGCCATAATATTTAGGTACTTACATGAGGTGACAGTGAAGGGAAGTCACTGTACCTGGAACAAACATTGGTCAAACTCACTCAGGATTTTTGGAGGGCAAATCCACAATTATTGCGTGGAATCTTGCACCAAGGTGAAATTTCATTAAGCAGGTCGCCATTGTAACTGTTCCACCATATCCTATCCCCTTCTTGACTTGATCACGCGATGTTGGATTTCATCACCAACTAGTACGATCATCGAGAGAAGTTTTGTTTTCTTGGTTTTGATTCCTAGATTTTATTAGCGTATGCTGTTTCTTTTCGTTAGTTGGCTCTAGATTTTCAACATGTATTGTTACTCTCTAAGATTGAGCCTGTAGATGATAAATTTCTTCTCTGATCGCATAGGATGCAAGGGCTTCCTCCAGAAGGCTACCAACCCTTACCTCCTAACCCTCCAGAAGACAACTACTGTGGAGAGGTAGAAAATCAATCTGACGTTGGGAGTGTTGTTACTCCTCCGTTAGACAAACTAGAAGGCACTTTGGCTATGGTTGATAATCCCACTCCTCACACTACATCTATGTCGGGAACCTCTCTCGAACCAATGTTTCTTCATTTAGACTCCCTTGGGAATGTCATAGACAAAGAGGTCCCACAGTTACCTAAGAGAGCATTTACTGAAACATATATGGGATCCACAGAACCAAGATTTGATAATGAGTATAGGACTCATGTTCATCGTACCACTACAGTAGATACAAATCCCACAACTGCTCATTTTGTATGGAGAATTCAACAGGACACGATCTCTATGAGAATTTTGAATCCATTCGACAACCCTTTAATCCTCATGACATTACTAGTGAAACGGTACCATCAGGTCAAACTATGAATCACCCCATCGATCAGGTCATTAACCCTATTGTTACATCAGCACAAGTCCATCCTAATGCTGGACTCATCACCTCTACTCATTCCCAAGGCACTTCAATCCCTACCCCCACTTTTACAAACTTTCACTCTACAGCTCCACATGTTCTGCACGATCTTGCTGGGACATATTTGCACCAGAGAATGTAGACCCTTGCCAGCCAAATACAACCGACTGGAGGGAAACCACCATCTAGCGGACCTATCCCTCTTGGAATACCACCATTCTATGGTGGGCCTACCCCTCCTGAGGGACAACCCCCTTTTCATGTTCCTCCTAGAGGGAAACCTCCCTTTGCCAGCCATACCCCGGTCATTAATCCATCATTGGCAGGGGGGGAAAACTTCGTTTGTTGGAAACCCTTCACAATCTTGGGGAGTATCTTTGGGAGGGACATTTACCCAACCCAACATTAGGGGCCACTCATATAATAACCCACAAGGAGGAGTATTAAATCATGTTCCTTTCAGACCATCTTATGGACAACCTTATATGGGCGTCCCAAACACCACCTAGAGTCCTCAAGGACAACAACCTTATCCTCTCCAAGGTTCTAATGTTTATCCTCCCCCTAATGTGTATCTGCCTCTGGGATATACTTCTTACCCTCCTCAAGGGAAACATGTTTATCCTCCTTATGGGCAAGAAAATCACCCGGCTTATAATGCTCAAAAGCCACCAGGTTATGCAAATTTTTCTCAGCCATCATCGAATCCTTCTTATCCTGGTCAGCAAAAATATTATGTAGGAGGACCTATTGGTTACAATTATCCACCTAACCCAGTTTATGGTCCTATTTGTGTTCCCATGCCACACTAGTATCATCTGCAAATTAACCGACAATTACCTTTCCTTGCGAATCTGGATCTCCTAGACTTGTCTCGGTTAACCAATGATCCTATTTTTCATTCACCGGTTTAGCCAGTTATTCCAGCTAAACTTCCTTCTGATATTCTGAAATTTGATGGAAACTCTAGAGAATATCCAAATAACCATGTGATGACTTTCCATTTGTGGTGTTCATCAAACTCCCCCATGGATGATTCTATAGGTTTACGTCTTTTCCAATGAACACTTACGGGCTTTGTAACAAAGTGGTATATTGAACTACCACATGCTTCTTTTCATGATTTCAACTCCCTTGCCATGTCTTTCCTCACACACTTTCAACTACCTATTCGCTATGAGATGGGTACTGAACTCTTGACCTCCCTTATTCAAACTAACTCTGTGCATATCTCTGACCATATTCATGAGTGGAAACGACAACGAAGGATGATCAAAGTAATCATTCCTAACATATTATTGGCAGAGTGGTTTACTAAATCACTTTTACCCCCAATCGCTCGTCATGTCGCTATCAGTGGTGCAGTCACCGAGGAAGAAACCATTGCTTGGACTCAGTACTTATATTTGGTTTATTCACAATCTAGTACTTTGTATGAGTTGCTTTTGAATGTTGCTCAAGATAATACTGATCCATCAAAGCCTCCATCCGCATCTCATGCAGACGGTTTTATAGGTTCCGTCAAAAATAAATCTACTTCCCAGTCGACCACACTCTCCTCTACCTCCCCCAAAACTCAGATCTCTAAGGTAAATGCAGTTCAATCTTCCCCTTCACAAAAATTCGGAGGTAAGAAGAAGGCAAAAAATAAATCAAAAAATACCAATAACATTGAACAACCAAAAAATCAATCTCAAACACCTGCTACCGATAAGAAATCACAGCGGAAACTGAAATTCCTATGTATCATTTGTGGTGATGATCACTACACTCAAGACTATCCACATCGCAATGAAGTGACCAAACATTTCCAGGGAAATTCACAACCCATTGTGCTTACTCAGCCTTTTCCATAACAACAATCCATGGTTGCTCAAACCCCCTCTCCTGGGGGCAGTTCTAGCCATCCTCATGATGAGGCCTCAACAAGTGCACATATTTATATGTTTAATGGGATTAATTTTACCACTCTCTCTAATACATATGACACACTGGTTAAACCTGACAAAGGAAAAGTCACTAACGGTACCAATACTTTACCAGATCCATCACCATCCTACGTTAGTCCTTCATCGGTTAATCCTCCATCTGGACCACTTCAGATTGAGAAACTTATGTTCGACTATATATTATGCCCTCCTAAGAGCACTATCCATAAATCTACCTTTAATCCTAGCTCATGTGTCGCCCAAAACTACAACATTGTTGAAGATTTGGCTCAAGCACCGTGTGCTATGTCTGTGTTATAAGTTCTACAACACTGCCCCAATCAACGTAGAATGCTCTTGGCTTATATTAGCACTATTGATCCTGGGTCATCCAACCATATCATGTTTAACCTAGAAAATTATACATCTCGACTCTCCCACCAACTTGCTTTCCAAGTTGATGTTGTTGTTCATAATCAACAAATACACCGAACTAGTTTGGATGAGGGAGCCTCAACTTGTGTCATGTCTTTAGCATGTTGGAAAAGTTTAAAATCACCCACACTTAACAAATCCCCGACGATGTTACATGCATTCGATGGGTGAGGTTTTCATCCCCATGGGCTTTTACAATCCCTTCCCGTCTAGTTGGGAGGCAAAATTGTCACTGTTGATGTCGAGGTGGTCGATGCTCCCCTCAATTAAAAATTATTACTTGGAAGAAGTTGGTTTTATGCTATGACTGTCGTTTCCTTTTCGGTGTTTCAATGTGTATAATTCCCTCATCAGGTCGAAATTGTCACTATCAATCAGTTAGATTTCTGTACACCCGATGCCTGTGCTCCCGCTACCAACAATATTCCATTCTTGGGAGATCACAAGATCACGTATGAAAGTGTTGGTGTTGTCTTGCTGAAATATTATAGCCTTATGGGTACCTTCCCTACACCACTTCCACCAACTACAAATCATATTTCCACCATCGATATGATTTCGACCACGGCTTATCAATCCTTAGAATCATTTGACCCTTGGATTGTACCTAGTCTCTTGGAATTCGATGCACTAGGTGACACCATGCCACTTAGTCCAGCCAAAACATCATACGTTGTTGTGCAATCTGCTTCTCCCTCTTCGGATGACCAACATCTATTGGCACCCGATAGTTACTTGATGCCATCATGGTTAAATTCCTTGTCGTCTGCAATTGACTACATTTCCCCAATTTTTCCTTCTGATGAATATATTTTGGAAATGCTTAGCATTGACAAGATACCTCAGAATGATAACCATCATAGATATTCTTTTCTTCCCTCTAGTGAAGAAATTCAGGAAGATATACACTCTATCTTCCCTCCTGATGTTGATTTTTTGTTGTCTCCCATGACTTCAACTTCCAATGATTTGGATCTGGTAGTTGACATGGTGATCTCTTCGGTAGAGCTATTAGAGCCTGATATCCTTACCCTTGTCACAGCCCTCGACATGTGTTCCTTCCAAAGTGATTTTCTTCCATCCAATGAAGATCTCTTGGAAGTCATGACCGATTTTTGTCCATTGACATGGTGTCCTTCCAGAGCGTTATTCTCTTGGAAGCCATGATCATGGAGAGTCTACGAGCATAGTTTTCTCTTCTCTGTAGCAAGATTGTTAAAAAATGAAATAGATATCTAGGGATTGAACCCATATCCTTGATCATAGTTCTTTTTATGTGTCAAGCTCATTAAAAAATGAAACAGTCACCTCTCTTGAACCTTATTTTCATCCACTCTTATCCTTTTTCTCCATCTAGTAGAGAAATTGGTGACAACCTCAAAGTCAGTGAATGAATTGAAGCTTGGAGGGCATGTCTCCAGCCTTTGATGATCATTCTGGAGTTAAGCCACTAGCTTTTAAGCTGGGGGAATATCGAGCTTAGTCTTTGTTCTTTCTCATGCTCGAAAAAACATGAGAATGTAACCGAGTAGACTTTTATCACTTTTTCATACTCATAAAGGTTATACGAAAAAGGAACCCCCTGGAGTCTTCTTTAAGCTCTTTTTAGACTCTCTAAACATGAAAATATTGTCAAGTGATCTTGCTTCCTTTCCCACTCATTAAAAGGTTTGAAAGGGCGTCTTTTGAGTGATAATTTATCTCTTTTTCAGCCTCGCAAGACTAACATTACAAAAATGGAAAACATTGGAGTCGTCTTTAAGTTCTTTTCAGACTCTCTAAATATGAAAAATCATTGATTTTACCTTCTCTTGACTCGTTAAACAATAATACATTGAAGGGACCATATGGGACTAAACCCTTACTTCTTCGAGTTCATTAAACAAAGGAAGAGGGACTCACCGAAGGTGAGTCATATCAAGAATGTGTTACCTTCCTCGAGCTCATTAAATTAAAAAGAGGTACTCATCTATCTGGATGGGGAAAAAATTGAAAGAAGCAAGCCAAACACCTTTTGAGAACACTACTAGTAACTCTTACAGTCGCCCTTGAACATGACACTTTGTCTTTGCATGAATTTTAATCCATTGAACCTCTGCACTGAGCCAATCCTCTGAGTTTATTTCACTCCTTTGGGTCACCTGACGAAAGTCACAGCATCCACTGCATCATCAAGTTTTGTTCCATGTAACATTTCTATTGTTGTGCCTTAGTGTTCAAGAGAAGTATCTGCCTCGAGAGTCATCCATCACAAATATCCTGTTTCAATACCCATGTCATTCCATGTTCATTTGATCTACCAATTACATCTTTGTGCTAGTTTTGTGTCGTTTATGGGGGATACATCAAGGCCCTTCTTCGACGAGTCTATTCTTGTCGACTTCAACAAATTATCCAGGAATTAGACTTCGAAACTAGTTAGTACCTTGGGACCTGCATGCCTCAATGGCAGGCCTCCTTGCATCCGATAGTGGGTTTACATCATTGACCTCTGATCGGATGATTCCATGGATATTTGACTTCAGCTCATCTATTCACATTCATTAGAATTTACTAGAGTACCTTGGGAATCATTGACATCAATGGTGATTTCCCTCGTGCTTATTAACAATTTACATCATTGACCGGTAATCAAGTGGTTTATGCCATGTTCGACATCAGGACATCTATTCACATGGCTAGATTCGTACTACATCGGGATCAGTAAGAAGACCCTGGGTTGAGTCATCATTCTTATATGTACTTTTACCAGGTTGCGAAGGAGTTCTTTTGAACAGTGACACATATACTATTACATAGATCCACTTTGTATTGGTCGTGGCTATGCCTTGTCATATCATAGATCCACTGTGTATTCTTCATGGCTATGATCAGTTTAGGTCATAGGAGTATATATCCACATTGTCTCTTCAGTGGCTATACCATTTTGTCAAATATAATTATGGATCCGCAGTGTATTTTATGGCGGCCATACCTAAAACGTCTTTATCACTCAAGTAGAGGTATGCCTGCCTTAGTTTTGAAACATGTCATAATATTTGTTTGATGGTTGTGTGCAGATTTTTCCAGACTCTTTGCATCCATACCCTTGCTCGAAAAAGTCTACAAATTACTTTAGTCATCATCGTCTTCTGACTTTGTACTTTGGGGGGGAATCTGTTACACCTCAAAATTACTCACTTCAATAGTTTCGCAAGTGTCGTCATTACAAGTGTTGTAAGTGTCATATCTTGTCTGCAAGTGTCACATCTTGACCACAAGTGTCGCAAGTGTCACAAACATCATACTACCATATTGCCTATGTCATACCTCTAACGACATCATAAGGACACTTAAGACACCTCAAAGACTATTTTTGAAGAAGAGAAATTAGTTGACAAGAAGTACAAGCCTTTTGCCATTGAAAAAACCACTCAAATATGGATTTTGGAGAGAAGAGCTCCCCTAACCACTGTCAGGGAGTGATAGCACCCCCTAGGCCTCTTTGGGGGAGTGTTTGAGCGCTCTGTGCACCCTTTTTGGGGAGCGCTACCCTTTCTGAGTGAGTTTTTGGTTTGTTGAGCCAAATCAAGGAAGAATCCCGTCAATTTCTGAAGGTGGTTGGATTCGAATAGAAGGTCAAGGCATGATCTTAAAGAAGATCCTCAACTGAAGGAGAAGAATCCTCAACTTATCCCAAATATCTCTCAAGTGGTTGGGCCTCTCCAAGGTTATATAAGGAGGCCTCCTCATGGTGAAAGGGGGATGGAGATTGATAATTATACCTAAATTATGATCTCATAAGGTATTGACAGAAAATATTGGAGATGAGAAACTTATGACCTCATGAGTGAGATGTCATCAAAGCAATCAATGTAGATTACTTGAGCAAAGGGATTGGACAAGGAGAACTGGAAGAAGCTATCGCACCTTTATCAAAGGATTGTAAGTACTTTTACTTGTTCTCATTAATAATCAATGCTTGGCCTGTTTCTTTCAAATTTATGTTCATTCCACATGAGTTTGTCTGCAGTAGATCGATCTATATTTGAGCTAATCTCAGTAGAGTAGGAAGTCCATTGTATCTTTGTTTGTTCTACAGGATCTATCAGGGAGCTCAGGATTGAAGCTCAGCCTGGAATTTGCAAGGACAAACGTCGTTAATAAGGTACATATCTTTCTTCTTCTCCTTCGTATATTAGCTTGATTAGATCTAAAAGGATGTCAGTGTCCATGTTAAGCACTTTTCTTTCTTGGCCTTAGGATTCTAGAGACCAAGAGGGAATCCGCTTGTCCGCAAGAGGATTCACCTGTAACAGTAATCAAAGTTTCCAACATGGCCGAGCTCAAAATAAGGGAAGAAGACTTGCCATCCCCTTCTAGAATGAAATAGTTGAAAGCATGATCGATCAAAAAGATAAAAAATTTGAAGGATATTATGGACAATTGAAATGAAATTGTGAATAAAAATGAAATGTTATTCAGAACACTCACTAAGATAGACTTGGTAGGAAACACCGAAGAAGTACAAGACTCAAGATTAATCATAAATTCTATATTTATGATGAAGCAACAATTTGAAGAACACATGGACATATTGAAAAGAATTTCAACTAAAAATTTCAATAGTATAATTGAATAATGAAAGAGAAATTCAAGATTGGCTAGTAGATTATGCAAACAAAAATCAAGATATTGAAGAGTCAATTCACAATGTTTCACATGACTTAAGAGATTTGGAAGGTGAGTTATTTGATGTTAAAATTAAACATGAGATAAATGTGGCTTCAATGAAGGGTTACATAGAAGAATTATTTAAAAAAATATTAATCAAGATTACCGAGGAAAATCAAGAAACAATAGTTAGTACCGGTCCATAAACTGACAGCAAGGAAGATAAAAGGACACCAACAACATCAAAGTAAAGGGAGAGATTACATCATAGTAATTCTATACTGATCACATTTTCTTCCTTTTTTTTAGAGTTCATCTAGTTGTATTCATTCTTTTGTTGGAAGAATATAACCGAATTCTAATAACTTCTTCTCTTCTATCTAGACTTTATTTCCCGTGCCTTGTTCCAGTGCTGCATATTCTTCTTCATAAATATAATATGTATTTAATGGTCCATGGGAGCCCCAATCCAAGTCCATTTTGTGGACGAATGCCTTTAATTTTTTAAGATTGTAAAAGACTCATTTTTTTTGAGAAATTCCAAAGAACTATTTCAGAGTTAATTTCGATTATGACTTGTAACTCTGAGTTTTGAGTATAAGATAATTCAATTTGTCTTATCAACCTCTTATTTTGATCTCAATAAGTAACACTCTTTCAAAGTTCTCTTATGTGTTGGGCCATTTTCTCTTTTTATTTTGAATGTGATCAGAAATATCTAAAAATTGTGATGGATGTGAGAGTCTCTATTATTTCTTGCAATTTATTTATTTCTAGCAAATGTGATGTTTAAGGTTCTTGGTCCATTTCCCAGGAACTCTTGTATTTTATGATATTTTAAATTTCTTTGAGCGATAAATATTTGGGTTTGTCTTATTGGCGTAATCCAATTTATGTTTTTAAATTTTTGAAAACTTTATAAAGGAGTACCACCTCTTTAAAAATGCAGGGGGATTAATATCCT
>ML782179.1:677149-696057 GCA_009831015.1 Picea engelmannii
AGTCACAATTTTGCAACCGTTTTTGCCTAAGTTCTAGTAAAAAGTTCAAAACAACTATTGGAATTGTATATATCAGTTGTTGAGATTACATAATATGGGTGAAATAAGGTTTCTTGAGGGTGTTGAATCCATTTATGCATTCAAAAGTGAAATTTCAACAATGAAAAATTGCAATTTGACCAAATATATATAGCTAGATTGTGGTGACCATTGCTGGAAAAAAATCCAAATTGTATAACATTTAGACTTCTTACTTTAAAACTTTAACATAGTTTACATCCATAAAGACTTCCATAATTACTTTATTTACATTTTAAACAAAAAAATAACACCCCTCTCAGGAACTAGCTACAATATTCCATGCGAATAGAGGAACCTAATTTTCTTGTTGTTTTTTCTTGCGGGTCAGGGACAAGGTGTAGCAGGGGTATTCATAATTCTATTGGGAAGTTGAAAAAGGTGGAGATATGGCCCACAATTTCTTCTAACTCAATGGTGGCTACCTCTAGATCCTGTACTTTATCTTTCTGAGTCATAATTGAGAATTGCACTTCAATTTACCACTCCTTTAAGTGTCATAGATATCCATGAGTTACCTAGATTTCTACTAGGGGCATTTGTTGGGAAAACTTTGTGCAAGCACAAGTGGGACTATCCCCATTACCACCTACATAACTTGAATCACCAATGCAAAAGTCACTTTTTCTTTGCATTCACTAGAGAGAAAGGCCCTTCGGAGATGCCTTGTTTCTTGTTCTACCCTACACTTGAAACAATGAGGATTCACAATAAAACATAGATAGGTAGAGAACAATAACAAACCCCCTTGGGTGTCATAGAATTCACTATCATGAGGGGTGAAAGACTAGTGTCAAGGCATGAGAACCCCTCCATTAGGTGACCATGAGAATGGTGGATTAACCTTCCTCCACTTGCGTCAAGTTTTCTTGAAACCGTGATGATTGTTGTAATGCAAATGAACCTAGGGCCAACTGCAATTCAACTAGGAAGTGAATTCTAAGTGTGAGACTTAATATCCAAGAGGATGAGGGAGGTGGTATCCTGTCATTTCATGTGAAAAGTTGATGGGAGGATAGAGGGGATTTGAATGCCACTCCCCTTCCATTAATATGAGGTGAAAAGCAATAGTCGGGAGGGATTGATGTGAATCACCACCACCCACCTTAAATAAATAAACCATATTTTCCTTCATGGTACAAATTATGGAAATGTGGAGTTCCCTTAAAACCAAGTTTTTGCAACGATCCCTTGGTTATCAATGCTTATCGGATAATCCATAGTATTAATATTGATAGCCAACATTTCAGATCTCTCAACCAGATCCATCTTGAGGACAAGTAGTTGATTTCTAAGAGAGGCACAATAATTGAATAAGTATAGATTGTAGATATGATCAAGAGCACCAGAGAGATAGCTCCAATCAGAGACATACCTACACACAAAGATGACACCAAAAAAGTTAGTAATAATAAGGAAGTATGAGAATTAAAATTTTTATTTTTATTTTAAATAAAAAAAAGTTAAGGAAAATAAGAAAATAAGAAATTTTAAGAATTTAAAATTAAGAAAGGAGAGAAATAATTACTAAAAATGTGAAATAAAAATACAACTAAAGAAATACTTAACAAAATCGAAAATGTTAAGAACCAAATATCAAAATAGCATAAAAATCTCAGAATAAGTACTCAACGCCTTGACAAAGAGAGAAATTAAGATAATAAGCCTCTTTGAGCGGGAAACCTTCTTATACATCATACAAATTCACAATTACAATATGATTCCAAATGAAAAGGTCTCCTTGGTAAATATAGGAGACTAGGAGGTACAATTACAACTAATGGACCCAGGCCGACATAAATAAAATAACAATACTAATGTAATATGCCCCAATTAAGGAGTAATGTGCCATGAATTAGGGCTTAACATGCCCCTCCCATTAAGGCAAGTGTTGTCCTCAACACTTGAGTAGTTATGGATGCTTCTATATAAAAGACTCATCTTCCCATGTGGAATCTTCAACAAGTAGTTTCTTCCATTTAATGAGACACTCTGAAATTGATCTATTCCTTAGCTGGAGAATTTGTGTGTTAGTGATAGCTTCAAGATCCAATATGATTTTTCCTTCCTCATCAAGTTCTGGAAATATAGTTTGAATTGGGATCTTGTCATCTATAACCTTCTTTAAGCATGAAACATGGAAAACATGGTGTACTTGCAAAGATGAAATTAGCTCCAATTTGCATGCCATAGTGTCAATCTTTTGCAACACCTTATAAGGGCCATAGTACTTTGGTGATAGTTTATTATCCTTCTTAGATTGCTTGAGGAACAGGAAGGTTTGTATGGATTTAGTTTTAAAAATACCCAATCCCCTACTTCAAAACTTATTTCACTATGATGATGATTTGCTTGTTGTTTCATGAGATTTTGTGCCATGGCCAGGTTGTCCTTTAAGAGTTAGAGAACGTTTTATTGATGCTTGATGTGATATTCCACTGATTGAACCTTATATTTTTCTTTTAGAGAAGAAGTGATGGATGGTGGGTGATATCCATAAAGCACCATAAATGGTGTCATTTTTGTTGCAGTATGAAAGGAAGTGTTACACCACTATTCTACCAAGGGTAACCACTTGAACCATTATTTTTGCTTATGAGAGACAAAGCAACGAAGATATCCTTCCAAACATTTTTCACTATCTCAGTTTTTCCATCATATTGAGGATGATAAGATGTGTTATGAGCCAATTGAGTACCCAAACAGGAAAATAATTATGTCCAAAAATGTCCAGTGAAGATGGGATCTTTGTCACTTACAATAATATTTGGGCTTCCATGTAGCTTTTGAACTATATCCATGAATGCAGTAGAAATTGTACTAGTTTTGAAAGGATGAGAGAGTGCACAAAAGTGTCTGTACTTGGTAAGTCTATCAACAATCACCATGATGACACTCTTTCCTTCATACTTTGGTAACCCTCTAATGAAATCCATGGAAACCTTCTCCCAACAATGACTTTGAATGACTAATGGTTGTAAAATACCTAGGGTATTAACTATTTCCACCTTATTTGGTTGGAAAACCAAACATTCTGCCACAAACCTTTGAAAATCAGTTTTAAGGCCATCCCAAAAAATTCCCTCTTGACCTTGTAATAGGTTTTCAAAAATATTGAGTGCCCTCCTACTAGAGAGATGTGCAATTCCAAAAGTAAATTTTGTTTGATTTGGGAGTTCTTACACAAATATAAGTGATCTTTGTACCATAGTGAATCATTTTTCCATTTAAATGTATCAGATGCATTGGAATCCTGCTGCAACCTTTGAATGAAAGTCGACACTTCTTCGTCATTCTTCCATTCATCCCTTACTTCTGTTATCTAATTAGGTTGGATGATAGAGATAGCATAGATAAATGCCTCAACATATTCATCCTTCATTATAATCTGATGATACCCTGAACAAAGATCCAAATTTGTGAAGTAGATTGTTCCATGTATTTCATCTAACAATTCACCAATGAAGGGAATGGGAAACTTATCTTTAATGGTGATCTTGTTGAGATCTCTATAATCTGGACACATACGCCATGAGCCCTCTTTCTTGAGTACCATTACCATTGATGCAAAGTAAGAACTTTGGCTAGGTTTGATAATTCCATCCTCTAACGTTTCTTCAACCATATGCTCAGTTTCACTCTTTTGGGCATAAGGGTATCTGTAAGCCCTGATGTTCGTAGGAGCACTCCTAGGAATTAAGTGAATAGCATGATCATAATAGTGAGTGGGTGGAAGACCTATGGGAATATATTCAAATACTTTGGAATGCGTATCAATGATCCCTTGGATATCTAGGGAAATAGTGAGCATAGTTTTACAATTACACCCTGATGCCCCTTTTTCAATAATTTTGTCATGCCATTAGATCTTACCACCTTATTGAGTTTCCATGTGATACCCTTTAACTCAAATTCCTTTCCTTACAATGAAAATTTCATGAAAATTTCTTGAAAATTAAAATCCATGGTTCCCAATGATTGTAACCATTGGACCCCTAGTACGACATCAACACCACCCATGGGTATAGAAATCATTGGACTATTCATTACATATTCCCCTATAGTAATATTGATCTTATGGAATTTTTATGAGAAATTGATATTTCCTCCATTTGCAATCATTACTTGAAACTCTGGCATTAGATATATAAAGTAATTGAGAGCTTTGGCTAATTTGCAATGAATGAAATTATGAGTACTGCTAGAATCAATTAGCACTATCACCTTTTTCTTTTTGATATATCCTTCGATATTGAGGGTTTGAGGAGTGTTAATTCCATCCAATGCATGACATGATATGGTGGGATTCATATATTTAGAATAAATCTCTTCTGCATATTCACCTTGAGATGGTTCTTGTTCTTGTTCTTTTTCTCCTTCCTCTTCACGATCTATGTAGAATAATTTCTTCTCACCACACTTATGTCCCTTACTGTACTTGTTGTCACAATTAAAGTACAAACCTTTTTATTTTCTTTCCTCTAATTGTTGAGGTGTTAACCTTGTAGGTTGAGGTGGTTTAGAAGAAGGAACAATATTCTCTCGATAGATGGTAGGGGTGGTCCTTCTAGTAGCCATAGTCATATTTTTACTTTCAACATTTCTCGCCACCTTGAACCCAATCTCCAATGATTTTGGTTCCTAAGGGAAAACCTCAGGTTGAATGTTATCCTTTAAAGCTCCTATGAAGACATCAATCAAGTGCTCATCTGGAATATATGTTACCTTTATATTAAATCTTTGGACGTTCTCAATGTGCTCCGCAATTGAACCCTTTTGCTTGAGATTTATCAATTGGCTGAAGAATGTATTGCTCCTTGTATCCTCATAATTTGTTATCATTTCTTCCGTGAAAATTGTCCAAGTGACAAGTGATTTGCGAGAACAAAGCCATCGATACCACACAAACTGATTAGGTTCTAAATATAAGGATGCACTTTGTACCTTTTGTGTTTGAGGCACATCATGTAGATCAAGGAACTACTCCATCTGGAGTATCCATGTAATTGGATCCTTTCCATCAAACTTTCTCATATCGATCTTAGGAAAGTGGTTGGTCTTCAACCCAAATATGGAGTTTCTCCAGTCTTGATTCATCTTCCTTGTGTCCTCATCATGCATTTCATAGGATACATTGTCACTTTCATGTGGCCTCTCTATTAGAAAATTTTAAACCCTTCCATGATCTCCTCTTTTAAGCCATCCATATTAGTATCCATCATCACTTCCATCTTAGCTTCAGTTGAATCCATCATCCTTTGTAGTTCATCTTTTGTTACTTCCTTCTTTTATAAATCATCTATGTCCTTACACATTTCTTCACCTTCATCAAGAGTCCAAGTAGGGTTATCTGAGGGCTTATTTGGTGTAGAAGTTACCTTTTTTGGTGGCATGCTGGACAAGTATCATTGCAAGGTACGAATTCCTAATTGGCTTAGGAATAGGTCCTCATAGACAAGGGAGTGTCAGGTGCTATAGATCTCTGATATACGTGCGAGGTCCAACAATAATACTCATCCCAATATCTCAGGGTGCTAACTAAGGAGGCTTGACCATGTCTTTATCCATATTATCTGACTACCTAGGTACTAGAGAGTGATCTCCCCGAGTGGTGTTCTTGATGTTCTATAGCAACAAGACGACCAAATGGTTTACTCGGTTGATCTCAGGATTCTAGGGGTCTCCCTATATACGCCAGGTACGTGGGAGCTAAAATCCGTAGTAGTTTTTTCTAATTCACAACCATTCGAAAGGGGCCTTCCGATATACTCTAGGTACATGGAAGAACCACACAGTCCCCGGGTTGTAGCACTGACAAGTAACAACAACTCCTACATTTAAAGACTTCGAAATATGTTTGCACCAAAAAAACCCTAAGATTCTCCCAAATTTGTGTGATACTCCTTTTATCCCACTTTATTCCACTTTTTGAATCACCCCAATTGGATCTTTTAGTCAAAAGATATGCAAATTTCCAAAAACCAAACACACCTTTTAAAACCCTGATTTGGATATTGTTCTTCTAGTTGACCTTTATTTTTTTGTATCTTTGCAATTTCATCCCTTCTGATTCTAAAATTTCTACCCGAGGTATCCTGATGTGTCTTCTTTCCAACCCGACAGGTTAGACCAATATTGGATTCTCCAATATAATTTTATGATAACTTTCCCAACATGTGCTGATTTTTTCCCTTTCAAGAGAGTGAACTTGTACGAACTGCCACATGTCATTTTCTTCACTTCAGAACTTGAAATTTGTACCAGTAAAATTTAGGTCTGTACCCTAACCAATGAGATAAGTATCATGAAATTTGGAGGTCTGTAACTTTATATATAATATTTTTCCCAAGAACACTTGTTTTAGACTGAAATGTAGACTAGCCAAAACCCTAATTTACTCAGGGAATAACTTTCAGAGTACAATGAATAAAGGGATGAAATTTGTACAAAATATACTTCACTATTCCACCTTCATACTGTAAAAATTGTAGAACCTGAAACTGATCTGAATTATTTTAAGAATGACATGAAGGAAGAAATATAACCGAGATATAACAATGAAATACACAAAAATACAGAAGAGAACACAAAAATACAGTGAAACCCAACTTCTATTAATGAATAAGATAGAAAACCATTGTAGAACACAAACTGGAAAAATGGGGTAGCTTATCTCTAAAAAGAAAGAGATTTTGGCTATGCTTCATTCACAAGAATCTTTACATCACACTCCATTGCATGCTTAAAGGGCCTCCTTCACCTAAATTATATATGAGAGAGTGAAAGGAGAACAATTCCCATGTTGCATGTGGGATAAATTGGACTAAGTTTATAAAATTCCATAGGCATGTAAAATACTAGGACTTCCCATGAGATTACCCATCCCAGTACTACTCTAGCCTGAGTGCGCTTAATAGCGAAGTTCTAATGGGATCTGATGCATTAATGCTATATTGTAGGCATGTACATAAGACCATTACATGATGTCTGTAATTAACAAATGATGACATTACATTATATTCCCCACCAAAAGGGTGAATTTTATGGTTTATCAAAACCACAAGCTCAAAATGGTGATTCAATGGAAAAGGTGGATGGCCACAGAGATCCATCTTGATCATTCCTCCCCCCTTAGGAAGCAATGGTCCCCATTGAGTCAAGTTCCCTTGGGAGATGGGGAGACTTCTGCTAAATATGAAGCTTGGTGTGTTGTTTTCCTTGTTGAAGAAGTAGTCATCCTTAGCTTGTCGAAGGCTGTCATGAACTTGTTGTTGGAGGGGTTGAATCCATTCAAACAATATGACTGCATGATCTACCTGAGTGTGTGAGGACTATGTCATTGAATATGCAACATGAAGAGTATGAAGGGTTCTGTTATAACCTTGCCTGATTGGGTAGTGTGGAGGCACCCTCGTAGGTGAAACAAGAACCTCTTGGTACTCTTCTACAATCTTGTCAATATGCTTCTATTGGTTAGAAAGGTCTTGGGCTAAGGATGCAGTGCTTGCAGTGTCCTTCTGGTCACCTTCTAATCGGATTGTGAAGAGGCTAAACTTTGCAGCATGAGAGATTACTTTGTGGCATATTTTTGGTGGGACAATAGTTGAAACTACCTATGGTATCTTGTATAGTTGAACCCCCAGAGTAACAATGATGCTACGGGGTCGAGACTCATAAATAGCATGATGCCTCCACATATATGTTTGTCCTAATAGAACATCACATAATTCTAGTGGGGAAACATCACATAATACCTCATCCTTGAAGGGCTTGATGTCGTAGGACGGGCGACATTATTGGATGACACGAAGATATTGACCCTGGCGAAGCCACCTGATGTTGTATGGTTGCAGGTGTGGTGTTGGTGGAAAATCTAACTGCTTGAAAACCTCTATTGAAATGATGTTCTTTTTGCTTCCTCTATCAACAATAAAATGTAGTGGGGTTCCCTTCACCCACATTTGTGAAAGGAAGAGTCGCTCCCCCTCCTTAGGATCCTCTTCTGGTTGGATTTTTGTAGTTGCGATAGTACTAGTGGGTTTTGCATCAATGATCTATCTCCTTTTATCATTTTCTGAATCAAGGTCCAAGTTGGGGTTTGGATCTTTATCTTTGAGATTGGCCACCAATGACTGTATTGAGTGACATTCATCAGTGTTATGCCAAGGGCTGTTGTGGAACTCACACTACTTTATGGTGTCTTTCTTAGACTTCTTGTTACCCTTCTTTGCCTACATCTGGAACTAGCTCTCTCGAGGTTTCCCTTCCTTTCTCTATCCTTCATTATGTGAGTTAGAGTTTCCTTTTCCATGATTCTCCCACTTACTCTGTTGCTTGAATTTCTGCTCACTTTTGAATGCATATCAATAAGCATCTCCCAATGAGAAGATGTCCAGAAAATCCATTTATGTTTGGATGTGCCTGTGTAGACCACTGTGGTACTTCAAAACCAGGTGTTTATCAGAGTCTTTGATGCCGAACTTTGAGTGAAAGGTATGAAATATTTTGGTGTACTCTGGCACCGTCTAATCTCTTTTCTGACATAGAGTTGTCCATCTCATGTATGGGCCATCATAGTTTCCGACAGGGTAGAACTCCTCCTTTAGGGAATATACAAAGGTTTCCCAAGTGGGTTCTCTCCCAAATAGTGTATATTCATCTATGGTGTACCTCTCCCAGTAACCTTCCCACCAAGCTATGACATGGGGAATGGATTTAAGGATCGCAAAGGTGATTTTTTCACTGTTAGAAATTTTTTGGATAGAGTAATAAACTTCTAGCAGATTCAACCATTTTTCTAGAGCATCTGCATCTATCTGGCCTTCAAATAAGAGGATATCAAAATTGACTTGTATATTGAAGGCTGTCACACTTGCAAAATGGATTCTTGTCGAAGATGCCTCAGTTTCCACCATCGGTAGTCTTCGAAGGATATGAGCAAACTTTTCCATCGTCTTGTTCCTCTGTCACACTAGGGCTTCCTCGAGAAACGTCTTGAAAGGATCTTCTGCTTTATCATCTCTCTTTTCTTCTGCCATGGGAGGTCTCTTGGGTTGGTGAGAGAAGTTTTCCTCAAGTGAAACTAGCTCGAGACCCAACTCCCTATACCCTAACCTCATAGGGGACCTGCTCTGAGAAATGACAAGGAGAAGCCTGCTCTAATACCACTAATCCAGATTATTTTGAGAATGACATGAAGGAAGAAATATAACCGAGATATAACAATGAAATAAACAAAAATATAGAAGAGAACACAAAAATACAATGAAACCCAACTTCTATTACTGAATAAGATAGAAAACCACTGTAGAACACAAACTGGAAAAATGGGGTAGCTTATCTCTAAAATGAAAGAGATTTTGGCTACACTTCATTCACAAGAAAATTTACATCACACTCCATTGCATGCTTAAATGGCCTCCTTCACCTCAATTATATATGAGAGAGTGAGAGGAGAACAATTCCCATGATGCATGTGGGATAAATTGGACTAAGTTTATAAAATTCCATAGGCATGTAAAATACTAGGACTTCCCGGGCGATCACCCATCCCATTACTACTCTATCCTAAGTGTGCTTAACTACATAGTTCTAATGGTATCTGGTGCATTAATTCTATGTTGTAGGCATGTACATAATACCATTACATGATGTCTGTAATTAACAAATGAACATGAAATTACATTCCATTCCCCACCAAAAGGGTGAATGTCATGGTTTCTCAAAACCATAAGCTCAAAATGGTGATTCAGTGGAAAAGTTGGATGGCCATCGAGATCCATCTAGATCAGAAACCAAGATGGAAAAAATTGGGATTGAAAATTCCAAGAAGACTTGTTTCAAACTAGTTTCGGGACTAGTCAAAAACCTTAACTTGAACAGAAATCATCTCCAAACATATAACAAACCAATATCTAAAATTTGGACCCAAATTATATGTATATGTCACCTCTACATATTAGAAATTCCAGATCTTGAAACCTTCCATTAAAAAGTTGTAGCAAAAATTCCAAGAAGACTTGTTTTGAAGAAGCCAGTCCCAAGGATTTTCTACGTCTGATACCAAATGTTAAGAACCAAATATCAAAATAGCATAAAAACATCAGAATAAGTAATCAACACCTTGAAAAAGAGATAAATTCATATAATAAGCCTCTTTTGGGGGCCAACCTCCTTATACATCATATGAATTCACAATTACAAGATGATTCCAAATGAAAAGGTCTCCTTGGTATATATAGGAGACTAGGAGGTACAATTACAACTAATGGACCCAAGCCGACATAAAAAAATAACAATACTAATGTAATATTCCCCAATTAAGGGGTAATGTGCCACAAATTAGGGCTTAATAGAAAACAAGAGGAATAGAAAAAAAAATAACAAAAGTCAAGAGAAGAGGGAGAAGCTAATAAAGAAGTACAAATAAAAATAAACCAAAAGTATGGAGGACAAAGGAATCACCAAGAAAACAAAAAAAAAATGACAAAATAATAAAAAATTAAAAACAACAAACATAAAACTAAGGGACAAAAAGACGATCCAAATAAATCAAAATAAAATGAAGGGAAAAAGAAAAGAACTCAAGGACATAGGACCACAAAGGGAACAAGAGGAGAAGACAAATAAAACATTAAGGGAACAAACAAAGAAGACTAAAAGGAGTAACACAGCCAAATAGGAGAAAGAGAAGACTCAAGCCACCAAGAAAAAAAGAAGAAGAAGAGGAATAAAATAAAAGAAAAAGAAAGACAAACTTAGATAAAACTTAAAGAAAAGGACATGAAAATGAAAATAAAGGAGAAACCAAAGGGAAAGAAACACCAAAAACTAGAAAGAAAATCTAATTAAATCCTGAACAGAACTAGACAAAGACAATAGTAAGAGAAAATCTATCTAAATTAATTGTTTCTACTTTGGTGGATAAGAGGGAGCCAGTTCTCACTAATCTCTAGACCCCCATCTCTATTAAGTTTGTTGGGGTGTTTGATAATCTCCATGGCTTCCCTAATTCAACACTTAAAATAATGATCTTATTTAGGAAGGATCTTAGTGTCGTCTAAGCATACCTAGTGCTTAGTAATCAAGAAATTATTTGTCAATGTTGAGGTGCGAGTGTGTTCATTCCTAATATTGGCTCCATGTTCCTTTATCCTTACCTAAAAAGAGCTTATGGTTCCTCCAATGTAACATTTTCCACGTGAGCAATTGATCTTGTAAACTCCTTTGTATTTACAGTGGTCAATAATGTCTTTCACAACTCTCATCTTTTGCTTGATGGTATCTATCGTTTTGAAAGAGGTCTTGATCTCTTTCCTTATAAATACCTTGGAAATATTGTTGATAATCCCTTGAATGTAAGTTAAGTAAGATATCTTGTTGGAGTTATGGTGATTTATAGAACAAGGCTCTCCTTTTGTCATTTCCATGGCTCTTCTCATTGCAATTCTGATGCCCTTATTTATGTATCTTATGTTTTTGAAGACCTTTGTCAAGTGATATCTCTCATGTTCAAGGTGTTCAATACCAAAAATTATAATAGCTCTTATTGTCGAGGTGTTGAGAACACCAATATTCTAAGAGGGATGGTGATGAGATTTTTCATAGAGTTCGTTCTCCATGTGGGTCTTATTCATATATACTTTGTGGCCAAGACATGCATCCTGCTTCCTAAAGATTAGTACATCAAAGAAGGGAATTCTACCATTCTCTTCTAGTTTCATGGCAAACTTGATGTCTTCCAAGAGACCATTAAGGTGTATGAAGAATTTGTTGAGTTATTCCCTCCCATGGGGCCATATCATGTTAGTGTCATCTACAAACCTTTTCCATCTTGTTGGATTCAAGGGGTATGCATCTAGAGCTCTTCTCTCAAATTTCTCCATAAAGATATTAGTGACTATGGGAGACAGAGGATATTCGATGGAAACACCACTAGTTTGCTTGTAGAATTCCCCTTGGAAGATAAATATTGTATATCATAAGAAAACTTCAACTAACTTTGTTGTTTCTAGGTCCGTCACTTCCTTGACAATCTGCATAATCTCATTGAGGGGTATCTTAGTAAAAAGAGAAACAATGTCAAAACTAATAAGGATGTCATCACGATATACTCTTTCATTGTTAATAATGTTGGTTTGTTATATTCTCTGCAGTGAAAACATAGTCAATCCACTGGTTGGTCGAGGTGGATCATTTAGGTAAATGTTCAACTGAATGGTTAAGTCAAATTGAAGGTCTAAAGGTCAAGTGACAGGAGGTCGATAGGATTATGTTAAGGTCCTAACCCGCACATAGGTAGATCAATGTATTCGGATGTAATAAAGGTCAATATTAATAAGGCCTTTCAATAAAATAGAATAAGGCAGATGTAAGAAGACCTAATAGAAGCTTCCACTTCTAGAAGGATCTTCCTCTAGATGCTTCTCTTAATAGACATATTTAGTATAAATAAGGGGCGAGGGTATGAGAACCCTAGCTTAGAGATTATTGTAACAGAGCACTGCTCGATTGGAGGTTGCCCCCTCAAAGAGGCCTGTGAACATTGCTTTATGAATCAAAGTGCTATTTCTATTGCTATTTCGTATATCATTTCTGTGTATTGTGAAGATTATGCTGGATATTTTACTGTTATTCTGCCATTTCTAGCATTTTATTTCTGTTCTGCATATTTTATATATCTGGTATCTTGCAGAGTACTAGTGGAAATTGATTGGAATTGGAATACTGACTTAAGGTCGACTGGAAGAGTTGACTGGAGGTTGATTGAGTAGTACAGTATAATAGAATCCATAGATTCACGAGATTGCAACCAATCGTCTGAATTAGAGTTTTTCATGCAGTAAAGCCTATAAATATGGCATGTTGTAATACTATAAAATGTTACCCTTAGTGATTGAAACCCTTAGATTGAGAGGTGTGTAATGATCATATAAATGTAAAACTAATAGGTTGAAGGGTTGGTCTTGTGTAAAAGAAAGAGAGTAAAATGACGATTTTGTCTTAGGTGTGGATGAAGGCTAGTAATGTAAATTTTTATTCGTGGAATGAATAAGACAACAAGGAGTGGTAGTCACTCAAGGAATGTTGGTTTTCTCAGTTAAGAGTTTCTAGGGTACAATCTCTTTGTATTGTGTGATTGCCATTGATTATTTATGTTTAATTTTATCTTCTCTTTCTTGGTTGGTTTAGTGAGAGTGGTATTTTCTCTTTAGAAGTTGTATTAGAGAACGACTAAGATTATATTGGATCTGAACTAAACCTAGGTCCAACGGAATTTGTAAGACAACAATCTTTAATATGTGATTAAAATAATGGTAAGCAGTTCGAGGATAGAGATCAAAAAATTCAATGGCTAGAATTTTGAGTTGTGGAAGCTTAAAATGGAAGATATCCTTGTAGATCGAGAATAGTGGGTAGTTGTGAGTCATGGAACAATTATGACAAGTATGTCAATGGAAGAATGAGAGAAAGTCAAAATAAGGGTGAGGATCTCAATCCAACTTTGTCTTGCAGATTTAAAGTTGTTGAATGTCTCAAGAAAAGACACTGCAAAGAAACTATGGGATAAGTTGGGAAGCTTGTACCAATCAAAATCCATGGTAACCAAGTTGTTTCTTTGGAAAACATTGTATATTTTGAAGATGAGTGATGCTAAATCAGTAACAAAGAACCTAAATGCATTCAATACTATGATAATTTATTTAATGTCTATGTATATTAAAATCACTTAGGATGAGAAGTGTATCATTTTGTTGTGTTATTTTCCATATTCATGGGATAGTCTAGTCATGACTATTGGGAGTAATGCAACCACATTAAAAATTGAAGATGTGATTTCATATCTACTATCAGATGTGTTATCACTTTGTAAATTCCCAGAGGTTTTTGGAAAGAAGAAGAAACTTACCAGAGGTAACTTTATCCAACCACTTCGAAACTGGGAGCTAGCCCTTCCAGTTTCAGAGAGAGATCTCTTTGTAAGATTTAACTTTGTTTTAAATTCAGATATTAGGCTAGTAAAAATATGTAGGACCGAGTTGTTTTGTTTTTATAAAATGGTTGAAAAGGTTTTACGCGTCCATTGGGCTATGGAGTCTGTCAAATAAAGGTAAGGATTCAAGAATAGATGTAAAGATTCTTTTCACAGGGTAGGATATTGCAACTATTGGATTTCTTTAGAAATAAAATGATGGACAACAGAAAAGGCGAGATTGATTAATTATAACCAAGAAGCATTTAATAATTTCTTGACTACAACATAAGAAGAAAATCACTTAGATCTTTAAAAGCTAGGAACAGAGTACACGAAGGTAAATTCTGCAACTTTAACTTCTTTTAAATGATCAGATTAGAAAACAAGATGATAACTAAGAGAGATAAACATTCAACTGAGAATAGAAAACTTCACCAATAGATAACACGCAGGAATCCTGTGAAACGTCTCTTTATATTACTGGAAGATCTCTTGATAAAAATTACAGTGCTTACAGCTTACTAGGGTGTAAAAATAAACCCTCACTACTTCGAAGTTTGAAGTATTTATCACAAAAATTACAAACAATCCTGTCATTAACTGATCAGGACATGGTAGATCCTAAATCTAACTAACTAGATAAGAAGATGCAAAAATGTAGGAACTGATGATGATCTGTTGTATCCATCATGTTGATTTTGGGGAAGGCCCTTGGTGAGTCAATCACATGACATTGACTGCTTCGCATGCTAAGTTGGATTTTACACCTCATCCCTCATTCGATCAAAGTGCACAGCTCCTCCCATCTTTGTTGATTGGGAATGGTGACTTTGAGCAGTCTTCAGTACATTTCATCCATTTTTGTATATTTAGCAAAAGTAGGCTTGATGATGAAACTATATTTGATCTTGTCCTGAATACTGAGGTTCGGCTGCAAAGTCTCTAGGAATGCCTTGCCTCTGATGCTACCCTTTATACTGGAAAACTTGGAATTGTCCTTGCCCACCGTGGTGATCTTCTGCTTGTAGTCAGGGAGGGTCATCAACTTGTCATTTAGGACCAGTAAACCAGGAAGTCCTTTCTTCTACAAAACCTCGATCTTGCTGAAAAACCTTTGAACTCCGACCTCTATGTTCTGGGATTTCTCCTCCAGCTGTAACATCAATCCTCTTTTGGTCAAAACTCTTTTGACTTCGAGGATAGTTTATGTTCTATCTTCAACTTTCAGGTCTTCTATCTCTTCCTTAGTCTTTGAATTCAGAAACTTAATGATTTCATTAGATTCTGTGGGCATTTCACCCAGCTCTCCTCTTATTTTTTCGATGACCTACCTACTCCTCAACACCAGTTCATGTTGCTCAAACATGATTTGCACCATGGGCCATATTTCATTTATGGATTTGGAGATATATGTACAAATGTTCTCCTTAGCCTTTGCTAGTGTTTTACCTCCCACTGTTTGTTTCTGAAGCTGCTACATTTCCTGCTTGAGCTTTTCCGATGCTTGTCTCTCAATGTTCTATCTTGTCTGGTAGGAAGTCTTAAGCTCCTGGAGATTATCAACCTCTTTTTCAGTCTGTCGATCTCTGTTCCTAGCAAAGTCATCTCCTCCATTGATATTGCTATCTCTACAGTATTTTCTAGAGCTATCAGTGGGGTGGCCGATGGAAGCTTTGTTGTAGTGGTTGTTGAGACAGTCGATGTGCTGACTCCTGTGAGATAAACTGCACTTAGTGGGATTAATTCCATTAGTGTTGTTTGTTCTTTCTCCTTTATCTGTGCATTCTGTTCCATGATCAATTTTAGCATTTCCTCCTTCTCCCCTCTGTCTCAACTATCTCTTTGGCCTGTGAATCCTTTGTAGCTGGCAATTTTAGTTTCTTCCTCAAAGATGTTGTGTCAACGTTCTTTTTCTTAACCAAGTCCTCAGCTGCCTTCACATTTGAAGGATCATACCCAATTTTGAGTATAAATTGTTCTAAGGATTTAACCTTGTTCTCCTTTGCAAAAGAAGATATTTTCTCCAGTTTTAATTGGGTATGAATATTGTTTAGAGAGACCTGTAATTTCGCAGTGGTAGAGGAAGCATGAGCCAATGTGGAGAAAACCATTTCTCCAGTCTGCTTGTGCAGATCCATCTGATCAACTGGGTGGACTTGTTTGGCATCAAATTCAAAAGTCAACCTTTTGTAATCAGTGACCTCCTTTGGATGGGGTACTTGTGCCTGCAAGAATGCCATATGCATTCTCCCCTTCTCTGTATCAAAAGTTGATAACAATCTGTGTTGTTCTATGGAATTTTGTTTCCAAAACTGAGCATAAGTGTTGTTGGTCAGCATCTGATTCTTCTTCTTGATCATATCGTATTTCTCAAAAATACTCATCTTTTCACCCCCTTGATTTGGCGGGTTGATTAGTGAGGTGTCAGTCTGCTTCTTGGATGAAGAAGTAGACAATATCTGATGGTTGCTTGAGACAAGAGGTGAATGATCCCCTTTTGTAACTGTAGTGGACTGGGTTCCCTTTTCACCAGTTATGTCAGTTGTATGACTCGCTTTTGGACTTTTGGAGTATACCTGGAAATCCTCAGTTGAGATTTATGTGGATGAAGGGGAAGTATCCTTTCTGGGCCTTTTCTCCTTTGGTACCTGTGGAGTAGTAGTCTGTGAAATCATGGTTAAGGGAGACTATTGTTCAGTATCTTCCAGGGTGTTCACTTCCTACTCTGTCTGGTTCACATATTTCTATATTTTTGGTTTGAGTGTGTGAGCATATGGAGAGATTTTGTTCTTCGATCTCATCTCTACAATGATCCCACATGGATCATAGTGCCAAGTGAAACTGGTGTTAAACTTCATGTCCTTCAATAATTTATCTGCCTCTTCACCTACAGCTCGACTGTTGCAGATAAAAGGTCCTATCTACCCTTTGATTCTCATCTGGTGTTTCTTCTTCAGAGATACAAAATGTATATCATCTGAATTTATCATTCATCTAATAAAATCCAGGGCAAATATCTTAACAGGAAAATATGTGCACAATTTGTATGGGGCTAACTCACACCCATATACCCTGATTTCTGTGTGATTTTGATAGAGGTACCAATCTCCAATCTTCACAAGGTCTGAAAGGTGTAAAATTCTTTGGACCTCCTCATTTACCCTCAGCTCTGGTCTAGCACTAAGCATGCTCACCACTGGATGGTAAAACTTCTCAATAAACTATTTAAAATTGAACTCTGTGGAGTTTCTTCTGAGCAGTGAAGTCCAAGAAGTCACTTCCTGTGGTTTGTCATCCTGGTCCATTTTCTGCATAGGGAAAACGAGTCTTTCTACTTGGAAGAAAGTGAACATGTAAGCCAGTATCAAAGAATACTAAAACATGCTCTCGGTGGAAAATTTCAACAGTTGATCATGGATGTTCTTAGCTAGAAAGGTGTTGTACTCGAAATGGATAGTGGCCTTTTCTTCAATAGATAAAATGGATAGGAAACCCAAGAAGGGTTCATCCACCCATTCGTCCAAAAAATAAATGATATGACAACACAGTGATGAAATAATTTGGTGTCCCTTTTATGAAAATATGGAAGAGTGGTAAGGGGGACTTTTCTTGGGGAACTGGGCATCCTACGGGACGAAAAGCTCGAAAATTTGCGCTCTTCGGGGAAAAGACAGGCACTGGTACATTTATGTTAGAATTTCTATGGTGAGGAGAGAACAGGATTCAGATCTAGGTATCTACATCATTTGATCGATGGCCTCGGGTGTGATGGAGAAAAGAGTTTCTCCAGAAGATGATATTATGGCTCTCTGGTCGGGGAGGTAATGAGCCTGACTTTTGAGGGAAAACTCGGGAAAATGGTGGACTTGGGGAAATAAATATAGAGGGAGATTTGACTCCCAGAGCCCAATCTCATCACTTTGGTCTATGAAGGTATCTTTGAACCATGTATGCAATTCCGTGAGGTAGATTTTGCACCTGGTCTCTGTGATCAGATAATATTTATCAGCTAATGGAATTTGGTCGAGATCGACAGGAGGTGGGAGGAAAGGATTTTCCTCAACTATTGATTTTTTGTATTTTGGCACCATTGATTTAACCGGTACCTGCACAGTGAAACAAAACATTAGTAGGAAATGGCTATGGTTGGGAAAATGGTTGCAGAAGCGAGGAAAATGGATTTTCTAGTGTGCGGAGAGTATGAACAGTGGGAAAATGGTGAAAAGTGGCTTATTTTAAGTGAACGAGTATCCGTTGGGTGCGGAGGGCAGGTCAACAGGCTAACATATATGTTAGCCCATAATAAATGACCAACATATCAACTGAGGTATGAGGTGGTAGGTGAAGGATGGGTGACGGGTGTGCCAGGATGATGTGGAGGGTAATGATTGGAAGATAGGTAAAATGGATAAGACATGTGACAGGTTAAAAAGGGGTAAGGACACTCTAACTGAGTAATGAGACGGGACATGTAAGATGAGATAGTGGGATGTTGCATCATGAGGCGACAGAATAGTGGAGGATGACCTCATGAGGTGGTGGCGGTATGACATGGCCGGTATGTCAGTAAGTGGCTTGGAGCAGAGGGTATCCAATGCTATGGATGGACAACACGTTGGGATGGGGCCCGCCGGGGAAAATTGCCTCATTCTGGACCCCCCCCCCCATCATTAAAGGAAGAACAATTGAGGGGGTCTGAAATCTCTTGTAGACCGTCCATCTGTGCACTGTCAGATCAACCATAGATCCATACACACTTGTTAGCCATCATTTCGGACACCCACCCCACTGTTAAAGGCAGAACGGTCGGGGGGGTCCAGAATTTTCTCTGATCCGTTGATCTATGCACCAATAA
>ML782179.1:696079-710717 GCA_009831015.1 Picea engelmannii
AAGGTCGGATGTCCACCGTTGATCTATGCGTCATTAGATCAACCATCACTTTCTGGGCACTCTTTACTCTACGGGCGTGAATCAAAAATATGCAGCGAAACTTAGGATAATGCTCTTTTTGTGGGTTTTTGATGCTTTCTCTTGCTTTCTGTCACCATGGGTTAGGAATCACAACTCAACATTATCATCATGAAATTTCTTTGAGCATCAAGCATGTTTATTGAAGGGATAACTAGCTGGCCTATGTCCTATCCAACCTAACTACACATTTAGCTCAGATTAGACTGTTGAGCTAAGAAATTACTCTACCCTGGGGCTATTTGATCAGGATTAGACAGTTTGATCAAATTCATTCGCTAACTATCCTAACTACCTGGTTAAGATTAAACAGTTCAACCAAGCTTATTCACTAAACCTATCAAAGGACTTGGCCATGTTTGAGTTGTATGAACCAAGTCATTATTATTGCATGGGGATTTTATCCATTTTCTTGTATGCCCTCTTTTATTCTCTTTCTTTTTCCTTCTTCTCTTTTTTCTTTTTCTTTCTTTTCTTTTGAAAATAATTTTCATGAATGAAATATTATTTGCAAGATAACATACATCAATAGTGAAAATTTTCCAGTCACCAGATGATCCTATAAATTATAGGGTTATAATAGCGGCTCCACCTGGGGATGGTACTCTCCTTGTGAAGTGCCAAGAACCTGCTTTCTGATGTCTGCAAAGATTTCCCTTCATTTCTTTATAGTTGCTATCTACTTTTTATTTTTATTTTGGAAACTTGGTGGCATTGATCAGTGGCTTAGGGCCTTCACTGTGGGCTTCAACCATCTGATCATTGTCACCCCACACAAAACCTGAATGAAAAGGGAAATGGTATGTACAATTAAAAATGGATTCATGAGATCTCTATTGGGGAAGGAAGTAATTCTTCAACATCCTACCATTAACTAGTCCACCTGGCAGGTCTGTTCCATCATTGCTTTTGAGAAAAATGCATTATTTCCTCTGAATGACTTAATGGTGTAAGTTCCTTTCCATAATCTACCAAATTTTCCATGCTTACCCTTATCCTCATTCCTTGAATCCCATTTGAGAACCAAGTCACCTAACTCAAAATCATCTTCTTTAGTCCTTCTGTCAAAAATCTTTTTGATGTTCTCCTGGATGACCTGAGTCTTGTTGTATACCTCTTCTCTGGACTGCATTAAATTAATCATTTGATTTATTCTCCATTGAACATCATTTGGTTCTACCTGTGCTTCCTGCAATAGTTTCATGACAGGGACTCCTAATGAAGGGGGAAAAACTGCTTCAGTTCCATATACCAATTGGTATGGAGACATACAAATTGCTCTTTTGGTGCTTATTCTGTCAGCCCAGAGTGCGAAAACCAACTTATTATGCCATGATTTCTTATTTTCTTGCAGTGTTTTCCTGAGAATGTTCACCAAACTCTTCTTTGAAGACTCAACTAGCCCATTTCCTTAAGGATAATAAGTTGTTGAGTGTCCCAGAGTAATGCGATATTGACTACAAAAATCTATGAGACTTTTGGATCTGAAAGTCGCTGCATTGTCAACTATAATTTTTATGGGGCATCCAAAACGAGATAAGATGTTAGTTTCTAAAAAATTGATGATAACAGAGTCAATATCTTTCCTGCATGGAAAATCCTCGCTGCACTTGGTGAAGTAGTCTGTGTCCATGAGGATCCACTTGTGTTGGCCCGAGGAGGACAGATATATTTCACCAATGAAGTCTAAACCCCATTGTTGGAAAGGAGCTTCAACTGAGATAGGTTTCATAGGGAGTGGAAAAAGATTCCTTTTACCTTCAAACATTTGGCACTTGTGGAAAGAAGTAACCTTCTGGTGGATGTCAGCAAACAAAGTAGGCCAGTAAAAACCAGCTCTCAGAATCTTGTTAGTTGTGGTCTTCCAGCTCAGGTGCCCACCATAGTCTCCTACATGAAAAATATTGAAGAACTTTGTCATCTTTGTCTTTTAATAGGAAATTAAGCAAGATACCACCAAGGTCTTTCCAATAGATATTACCTTCTAGAATACACAATTTCAATGCTTTCAATTTAATAAATATGGCTTTGGTCTTAGTCAAACTAGGAGGATCTTGTAAATTTTGGAGTACAAAAATGAGTTATGCATACCAAGGGGAGTTTAAGAATACCTCTTTTACGTTTGGAGTCGCCTACTCTTCCGGTCCGTCAACTGCAGCCAAAAAAATAATATCTAGAGCATGAAAATTAGACTCGTCCATTAGTTTGGCCAAACCCTGTCCTTTGATCATTTTAGTAGGTTTTATTTCAATGTCGTATTCTAGAATAACCGCAATCCATTTTCGTCTTCTACCATATAGACTATCCTGGGTCAAGATATCCTTAACCACTATGTTTGGAATGTATGCAATCATGTGAGAATGAAGAATATAGACTCTGAATTCATTTATGGCTTTCAACAGAGTGAAAGCTTGTTTCTCCATTATATTATAGTTCAAAACAACATCTCTCAAAGATTTGCTAAAAAACGCTATGGGTTGTTCGTACCCTACACTGTTTTTCTGCAACAACACGACTGCTATGGTGTGTTCAGATGCAAAAGAGAAAAGATAAAAGTCTTTGGAGTAATCTAATATGTTCAGAACTAGGTATTGGGTGAGTGCACATTTCACCTGCTCAAATGACTATTTGGATTCAGTGTTCCATTTGATTTTTGTGTCTCTTTTCAACATATTAGTGATGTTCCTAAAAAGTTCGGCCAGGTTTGGTATGAACCTTCTAAGGAAATTTATTTTTCCAATGAATGATTGTAGTTATTTGATGTTCCTAGGGTGTTCCACCTTCTAGATGGCTTCTATCCTACTGGGATCTATTTTAATTATGTCTTTCGAGATTATGTGTCCTAGCAGTTTGACTTCCTCTAACCCGAAAAGGATTTTCTTAGGATTCAATGAAATCCCAAATTTCTTGCACTTCTCAAACATGCGTCTGAGGTGCAGCAAGTGTTCCTCGTCAGATTTGGAGTAGACAGTCACATCATCCAGATAAATGACTATAAATATCTCAAGTTCGTCCACAAAAGCAATATCCATTTCTCTTTGGAAAGTGGCACCAGCGTTCATCAAACCAAAGGGCATCTTCACATACATGAAGGTTTCCCAAGGTGTAGTGAATGTTGTTTTCTCTTGATCTTCTGGGTGGACAAGGACTTGGTTGTATCCCGAGAAACCATCTAGTAAGGAGATCCTACTGGCACCAACCACCTTATGTAAAATGTGGTCCATTTTGGGCAAAGGGTAGTTGTCTTTAAGAGAGACTTTGTTCAGATTTCTAAAATCTATGCAAAGTATAATCTCGCCAGTTTTCTTCCTGGTAGGAACCAGGTTAGAAACCCATTTGGAAAATCTCAAGGGGACCATGATTTTTGCATCATACATCTTTTTTATTTCTTTCTCTATCAGGGGAAGTAACTTGGGATTTATTCTCCTAAGTTTCTTCCTGAAAGGTTTGTGTTCCTCTTTTAAGGGAATCCGATGTTGTATGATACTTGTGTCATAGGATTTTAAGTCCTCATAACCCCAAGCAAAAACATCCACATATTCCTTAAAAAGTTCATTGTATTTGTGTTTTTGCTCAGGGGGTAGAGATTTAGAAAGTTTTATCATCTTGGGTTTTTCTTCTGTTCCTATGTTGCACTCTTTGACCTATTTACCACTAGCTTCAATTTTTGGTTTTTTGGCTACATCATTAAAATCAAACAAGTCTTCTAGCGGAACTAGACCTCTAGGTAACACATTATTTTTCAACTATAGAATACCAGAATCTATCTCATTTTCATTCAATTCATCTGCATCTACTTTAGTTTCATTGAGCTCTTTGGAATCTACGTTATTTACACTACCACTTTCAGAAACAGATTTATTTACATCATCATCATTTTCTAAATCTATATTTGTACATTCGAACTCATTCTTACACTGTAGGAAGTCTTCAATTTTATCGTCATTCCCAAATACCTTCCAGTATCTGATGTTGTCTAGAACAGTTGGTCTTCACTTCACCTCCATTGTGTATTGGCGAGTGGGACGGAAGGGTATTTTGCAGGTAGCTGCTAATGTAGCCAAACCATCCGCCAGTATGTTTTGTCCCCTGGGCATTACCTGCAGGTCGATTTCAATAAAACATTGAAGAGCATCCAAAACAACATTCCTATAAGCCCTAAGTCTGGGGTTTTTAGCTGCATACTCACCTTTGATTTGCTTTATAATCAGTTCAGAATCACCCCTTACCATGATCTGTTTGGCACCAACTTTCTTTAGTAGTTTCAAGTCGAGCATCAGAGCCTCATAATCAGCTACATTGTTAGTGCATTGGAAATTCAGTTTGTAAGAATGAATCTCGGAATACCTTGATCTATGATTATGCAACCAAACTCCAACTCTAGCTCCTTCTTTACTCACAACACCATCAAAATCCATGCTCCAAACATCTGCTGGCAGTTCCTCACTTTCCACCATTTCAGTCTCTCTTGCCTCAGTGGTCACTTTATCTTCTTTCGAATCATGTATATCATCTTCCGGCTGAGCGAATTTTTCTTCCAAATAACCATCATTGTGTAGGGTGAAAGAATCCAAATCAGGGTGTGCAGAGTATAATGGGTAATTGTGTGGCTTTTCCTGACTGCTTACCAATTACTTCATTAAGGTTTCTCTGTATAGTCTTCTTTGTTGTCCAAAAACCGGAATGGTGGCGTATGACATATCTAACTGCAGGGTTCCTTTCAACTTAGCTCCCCAAGATCTTGACAACAACATACCGTACTTCGGGGGAATATCTGCAACTACGATATCCATCACCATACTTTTCGCTGGGATTTGATCCAAGGTGATGCATAAGTCTTTAATCAGGCCTATACATTTGACCTTGCTAGAATCAAAAGAATGAAAATATTTGTAGGGTATGGTGACCTCAAGTCCCAACTTGTCCATCACATATTTGGGCATCAGGTTATGCGAGGTGCCCGAATCCAACATAGCGTTGTGTAATATTAAGTCGTGGATATTCAGGTTGATGTAAAAAGGAGCAACAACACTATTATCAGTTTGACCATCGACTTCAGGACCAAATGGAAGCTCAGGTTGATCATCAACGAGATTTACCATGTCTGAGTGCTATGCAAACCCAACATTCAAAGCCTTTGTACCTATTTCAGGTTCAATACTTAAATCCTTAATCACCTACGACCTGTAAGAATTCTTATTCATCAGCTCGGAGAGGGGAATGGGAATATTTAATTTAGCTAGTTCCCATTCAAGGATGAAAGGAGTGGAGGATTTTCTTAAGGTCTATACTTATGTTTTATCTGTAGGAGCTTTGTGGCCAGGTGCACTTGGTTGACTAGTTGATGAAACTTCAGTCTAATTTTCTCTTTGTAGTATTTCTGGAGTTTTTTGTGTATGAGGTTTAGCATTGTTTCTCTCAGGGACTTCATTGAGAGGGTTTTCCGAGGCTTTCTTGTTTTCAAAAGCCTTCTTCGGAGAGTTCTTGTTTTCCTTCTTGCTCCTCAAGTTATACTACCTGTGAACCTCCATTATAGTGTTCTCAAAGGCATGTTGTTCTGTTTCCTCAACTTCCTCATTGACCTCTATTTGTGAAAGGAGAAACATCTTGTGGTCTTCCTGGGTGAGGAAAATGGATTCATGATCATGATTGTGATCACCCATGAGGTTTATATGAGTGTCATCAAACTCCTCGATTACCTCCTCCCCATCATCGATGTAATTCTCTTGGAGGGGTGGTCTGATCTGTTGATCAGGCCCCCTCTGCTCTCTTTGATCTCTAGAATCTCTTTGCCTGATATGGGGTGGATTTCTTCTGAAGTTTGGGTTTTGAATTTGAGGAGTGGCTTGGTTCTCCCTAGGTGGGTTTCTGTTAGTTACAGTGAGTCTCTCCATCATTTTCTCCATAGCTTTGGCTAGAGAATCTAGTTTGGCATCTGATGAGGAAGTAGAAGTTTCTTTTTTTATAGTGACCCTCCTTTATGTTCTTTGCCTAGCCCTTTTGGCCAAAATATTTTCTTCTACACTGATGGCACTTTTCTACATGTCTTCCAGAGTTGTAGCATTTCTCTCCCTTAGCTGATAAGACATGTCTATGTCAAATCCATCGAGGAATTTTATTAATGTCAAACCTTGTGGTGGTTTGATATCAGCTGGAATTGCATTGTACAGATTGTTGAAACAAGTGCAATAATATTTCATTGTCTCTCCTTGGTTCCATCTGATGTTCTCATATTCTGACAGGATTTGGAGAGTATTTTTCTTCACCTCCCACCTGTCAAATAAAGTTCGATGAAAAACAACAATGTCAGTTATGGTAGCATCACGTAATGCCTTGAACCACTTTTTTACTTCTCCAGACTCTGTGCAAATAGTCTCATCTACACACCAGCTTCATCCACTTCCTGCAAATCAAAATAATCGTTCATTTTGTCAACATGTTGTGTGCATTTAAAGGACCAATACTATCAAACTGAGGGAGTTTGGTTTGATAATCTTGAGGCATGGCATGTAAAGGGGCAACCAACACCAATGGAGCATATCTTGCTGCCATGACTGGTGGAGGAGGTTGAACAACAACCTGTGTGATAGGAGAGGTAGTGACTGAAGCTATAGAAGCTGAAGGGATGGGAGGAATGGAGTGACCTGGTTTAGGTTTAACAGAAACTGCAGCAATAGTTAAAACAGGAAGTTCGACTGACTGTTGAAGGTGGAATTTTTCTAAGGCTTGACTAAGATTCGCAACTAGGTCTTCAAGCTTATCATATTATGGGAAAAAACGTTGATCAGATTCAGCTCTGGGAGAGAGTATTTCAGGGGTCCTCAGTTGAAAGACTGTTTGATCTAAAACTGTATCACTAACAAAACTGTCAAATTTTGTCCTGAAAAGGATTTGTTCAAAAGATATATCAAAGTCAAGATCTTGAAGAGAAACTAACTTCTCTGGGAGAGAAGGGGACCTTAGAAGTTGATTGTGACTCCCAGAAACCTCTGAAGTGTTTTTCTTCCTGAGTAATTTTTTTGGATTGTCTATTAATATTGCAGGTTTTGGGTATGGAAGAGATCTAGTGAAAACTCTTTTAGGAGCCTGAATTTTGATGGTGATTTTTTTTTATTATTATTTTTAGGAATATTTAACTAACATACACAAACTTTAAAAACCTTTGAACCTTATCTCTATATGAATTTAGGGTTTGTGATTAGTTCGGAAATAAAGTTTCCTTTATCTTAGGGGAAAGAAAACAAGGGATGGAAAGTTTGTTCAGGTCCCCAGTATGGTCGCCAATTATGTTATCACTCTGTAAATTCCCAGAGGTTGTTGGAAAGCAGAAGAAACTTACCAGAGGTAAATTTATCCAACCACTTAGAAACTGGGAGCTAGCCCTTCCAGTTTCAGAGAGGGATCTCTCTGTAAGATTTAACTTTGTTTTAAATTCAAATATTAGGCTAGTTAAAATATGTAGGACCAAGTTGTTTTGTTTTTATAAAATGGCTGAAAAATTTTTACACGTCCATTGGGCTATGGAGTCTGTCAAATAAAGGTAAGGATTCAAGAACATATGTAAAGATTCTTTTCACAAGGCAGGATAATGAAACTATTGGATTTCTTTAGAAATAAAATGATGGACAACAAAAAAGGCGAGATTGATTAATTATAACCAAGAAGCATTTAAGAATTTCTTGACTACAACATAAGAAGAAAAACACTTAGATCTTTAAAATCTAGGAACAAAGTACGCGAAGGTAAATTCTGCAACTTTAACTCCTTTTAAATGATTAGATTAGAAAACAAGATGATAACTAAGAGAGATAAACATTCAACTGAGAATAGAAAACTTCACCAACAGATAACACACAGGAATCCTGTGAAACGTCTCTTTATATTACTAGAAGATCTCTTGATAAAAATTACAGTGCTTACAGCTTGCTAGGGCCTAAAAATCAACCCTCACTACATCGAAGTTTGAAGTATTTATCACAAAAATTACAAACGATCCTGTCATTAACTAATGAGGATGTGGTAGATCCTAAATCTAACTAACTAGATAACAAGATGCAAAAATGTAGGAACTGATGATGATCTGTTGTATCCATCATGTTGATTTTGGGGAAGGCCGTTGGTGAGTCAATCACATGACATTGACTTCTCTGCATGTTGAGTTGGATTGTACACCTCATCCCTCATTCGATCAAAGTGCACAGCTCCTCCCATCTTTGCTGACTGGGAATGGTGACTTTGAGCAGTCTTTGGTAGATTTCATCCATTTCTGTATATTTAGCAAAACTAGGCTTGATGATGAAAATATATTTGATCTCGTGTTGAATACTGAGGTCTGGCTACAAAGTCTCTAGGAATGCCTTGCCTGTGATGCTACCATATATACCGGAAAACTTGGAATTGTCCTTGGCCACCGTGGTGATCTTCTTCTTGTATTTAGGGAGGGTCATCAACTTGTCATTTAGGACCAGTAAACTAGGAAGTCCTTTCTTCTGCAAAACCTCGATCTTGCTAAAAAACCTTTGAACTCCAACCCTTATGTTCTAGGCTTTCTCCTCTAGCTATAACATCAATCCTCTTTTGGTCAAAATGCTTTTGACTTCGAGGATAGTTTTCATTCTGTCTTCAACTTTCAGGTCTTCTAGCTCTTCCTTAGTCTTTGAATTCAAAAACTTAATGATTTCATTAGCTTCTATGGGCATTTCACCCAGCTCTCCTCTTTTTTGTCCATGGCCTGCCTACTCCTCAACACCAGTTCATGTTGCTCAAACATGATTTTCACCATGGTCCATATTTCGTTTATGGATTTGGAGATATATGTCCAAATGTTCTCCTTAGCTTCTGCTAGTGTTTTACCTCCCACTGTTTGTTTCTAAAGCTGCTGCATTTCCTACTTGAGCTTTTCTGATGCTTGTCTCTTAATGTTGTAGCTTGTCCGGTAGGAAGTCTTAAGCTCCTGGAGATTATCAACCTCTTTTTTCAGTCTATCTATCTATGTTCCTCGCATGGTCATCTCTCCATTGATTTTGATATCTCTACAATCGTTTCCAGAGTTGTTAGTGGGGTGGCTGATGGAAGCTCTGTTGTGGTGGTTGTTGAGACAGTCAATGTGCTGACTCTTGTGAGAGGAACTGCACTAAGTGGGATGACTTCCATCGGTGTTTTTTTTTCTTTCTCCTTTAATAACCTCTCCAACTCTGCTTCCATGTCCTTTATCTGTGCATTCTGTTCCATGATCAATTTTAGCATTTCCTCCTTCTCCCCTTCTGTCTCAGCTATCTCTTTGGCCTGTGAATCCTCTGTAGCTGGAAATTTCAGTTGCTTCCTTAGTTATGTTATGTCAGCGTTATTTTTCTTAACCAATTCCTTAGTTGCCTTCACATTTGAAGGATCATCCCCAATTTTGAGTATCAATTCTTCTAAGGATTTAACCTTGTTCTCCTTTGCAAAAGAAGATGTTTTCTCCAGTTTTAATTGGGTCTAAACATTGTTTAGAGAGACCTGTAATTTCGTAGTGGTAGAGGAAGCATGATCCAATGTGGAGAAAACCATTTCTCCAGTCTGCCTGTGCATATCCATCTGGTTAGTTGGGTGGACTTGTTTGGCATCAAATTCAAAAGTCGACCTTTTGTAATCAGTGACCCCATTTGGATGGGGTACTTGTGCCTGCAAGAATGCCATATGCATTCTCCCCTTTTCTGTATCAAAAGATGATAACAATCTGTGTTGTGTTGTGGAGGTTTGATTCCAAAATTGAGCATAAGTGTTGTTGGTCAGCATCTGATTCTTCTTCTTGATCATATTGTATTTCTCAAAAATACTCATCTTTGAACCCCCCTTGATTTGGCGGGTTGATTATTCAGGTGCCAGTCTTCTTATTGGATGAAGAAGTAGACAAGATCTGTTGGTTTCTTGAGATAAGAGGTGAATGATCCCATTTTGTAATTGTAGTGGACTAGGTTCCCTTTTCACCAGTTGTGTTAGTTGTATGACTGGATTTTGGCCTTTTGGTGTATACCTAGAAATCCTCAGCTGAGATTTCTGTGGCTGAAGGGGAAGTATCCTTTGGTACCTGTGGAGTAGTAGTCTGTGAAATCATGGTTAAGGGAGACTATTGTTCAGTATCTTCCATGGTGTTCACTTTCCACTCTGTCTGGTTCACATATTTCTCAATTTATGGTTTGAGTGTGTGAGCATATGGAGAGCTTTAGTTCTTTGATCTCATCTCTGCAATGATCCCACATGGATCATAGTGCCAAGTGAAACTGGTATTAAACTTCATGTCCTTCAATAATTTATCTACCTCTTCACCTACAGCTCGACTGTTGTAGATAAAACGTCATATATTCCCTTTGATTCTCATATGTTGTTTATTCTTCAGAGATACGAAATGTATAGCATTCGAATTTATCATTTGTCTAATAAACTCGAGGGAAAATATCATGACAGGAAAATATGTGGGCAATTTGTATGGGGCTAACTAACACCCATATACCCTAATTTCTGTGTGATTTTGATAGAGGTACCAATCTCCAGTCTTCGCAAGGTTTGAAAGGTGTAAAATTCTCTAGACCCCCTCATTTACCCTCAGCTCTGGTCTGCCACTAAGCATGCTCACCACTAGATGGTAAAATTGCTCAATAAATTGTTTAAAATTGAACTTTGTGTAGTTTCTTCTGAGCAGCGAAGTCCAAGAAGTCACCGCCTATGGTTTATCGTCCTGGTCCATTTTCTGCATAGGTAAAACGAGTATGTTTACTTGGAATAAAGTGAACATGTAAGCCAATATTGAAGAATACCAAAACATGCCCTCAGTGGAAAATTTGAACAACTGATCATGGATGTTCTCGGCCAGAAAGGTGTTGTAATCGAAATGGATAGCGGCCTTTTCTTCGACAGAGAAAATGGATAGGAAATCCAAGATGGGTTCATCCACCCATTCGTCCAAAAAATAATCGAAAAGACAACACAATGATGAAATAATTGGTGGCCCTTTTTTGAAAATATGGAAGAGTGGTAAGGGGGACTTTTCTTGGGGAACTGGGCATCCTGTGGGAGGAAAAGCTCGAAAATCTGTGCTCTTCAGGGAAAAGACAGGCTCTGGTACATTTCTGTTATAATTTCGATGGTGAGGGGAGAACGAGATTCATCTCTAGGTATTTGCATCATTTGATCGATGGCCTCGGGTGTGATGGAGAAAAGAGTTTCTCCATAAGATGATATTATGGCTCTCTGGTTGTGGAGGTAATGAGCCTAACTTTTGAGGGAAAACTCGGGAAAATGGTGGACTTGGGGAAATAAATACAAAGGGAGATTTGACTCCCAGATCCCAATCTCATCGCTTTGGTCTATGAAGGTATCTTTGAACCATATCTGCAATTCCATGAGGTCGAATTTGCACCTTGTCTCTGTGACCAGATAAAATTTATCAGCTAATGGAATCTGGTCGAGATTGATAGGAGGTGGGAGGAAAGGATTTTTCTCAACTACTGATTTTTTGGATTTTGGCGCCATTGATTTAACCAGTACCTGCACAGTGAAACAAAACGTTAGTAGGCAATGGCTATGGTTGGGAAAATGGTTGCAAAAGCAAGGAAAATGGATTTTCTGGTGTGCAAAGAGTATGAACAGTTGACAAATGGAGAAAACAAGGCTTATTTTAAGTGAATGGGTATCTGTTGGGTGTGGAGGGCAGGTTAGCCTGATAACGGATATGTTAGCCCGTAATAAATGGCCAATGGATCAACTGAGGTATGAGGTGGCAGGTGAAGGATGGGTGACAGGTGTGCCAGGATGACATGGAGGGTGATGATTGGAGGATAGGTAAAAGAGATAAGACATGTGATAGGTTAAAAAGGGGTAAGGACACTCTGACAGAGGAATGAGATGGGACATGTAAGATGAGATAGTGGGATGTGGTGTCATGAGGTGGTGGGATAGTGGAGGATGGCGTCATGAGGTGGTGGCGGTATGACATGGCCGGTATGTCAGTAAGTGGTTTGGAGCAGAGGGGATCCAATGCAATGGATGGACGACACGTTGGGATGGGGCCCGCCTGGGAAAACTGCCTCATTTCGGACCCCTCCCCCCCCACTGTTAAAGGTAGAATAATTGAGGGGGTTTAGAATCTCTTGTATATTGTGCATCTGTGTGCTGTCAGATCAACCGTAGATCCATACACACTTGTTAGCCATCATTTCGGACCCCCACCCCATCGTTAAAGGCAGAACGGTTGGGGGGGTCCAGAATTTTCTTTGAGCCATTGATCTATGCACCAATAACTCAATCGTTGATCTATGTACGTTCTTTACCTCTTCACGACGGAACCCCCATTAAAATTAGAAAGGTAGGGGGGTATGGGTTTGGATGTCCACCATTGATCTACACGTCGTTAGATCAACCGTTGCTTTCTGGGCACTCTTTACTCTTCGTGTGCGAATCAAAAATATGTAGCAAAACTTAGGATAGTGCTCTTTTTGTGGGTTTTTGGTGCTTTCTCTTTCTTTCTGTCACCATGGGGTTAGGAATCACAACTCAACATTATCATCATGAAACTTATTTGAGAATCAAGAATGTTTATTCAAGGGATAACTAGTTGGCCTATGCCCTATCCAACCTAACTACACATTTAGCTCAGATTAGACTGTTGAGCTAAGAAATCACTCTACCCTGGGGCTGTTTGATCAGGATTAGACAGTTTGATCAAATTCATTCACTAACTATCCTAACTACCTGGTTAAGATTAAACAGTTCAACCAGGCTTATTCACTAAACCTATCAACATAAATTCAAAGGACTTGGCCATGTTTGAGCTGTATGAACCAAGTCATTATTATTGCATGGGGCTTTTATCCATTTTCTTTTATGCGCTCTTTTATTCTCTTTCTTTTTCCTTCTTTTCTTTTTTCTTTTTCTTTCTTTTCTTTTAAAAATAAATTGCATGAATGAAATATTATTTGCAAGATAACATACATCAATAGTGAAAATTGTCCATTCACCGGATGATCCTATAAATTATAGGGTTATAAAAAGATTAAATCAGGCAGAAGAACATAGAAGGATCAACCAAGGATGCCTTGGTGGTAGAGGTCAACCAATCGACATAGATAAAGGTACATTATTTGTTGAAGATCTCAGTCGAAGGGTAGATATAAATCCCTAGTTTAGTCGACAAGAATATGTTGGAAATGTGGTAAAGATGAGCATTACAAAAGGGACTACAAGCTGAAGGTTGGTGAGAAAAGTTTTGAATCTGACATAAATCACTCAACCGAAGGAAATACTTCTCCTTAAAGAAAGAGGAGATGTGTATCTTGCATCAACCAATACATAGTTCGAGCACGATGTTTGGTTGATTGACTCAGGTGCATCTTTTCATATGAAACATATTATGTGAGTATCAGAGATATGAAGGAGGAGATTTATTCTTGGGAGATGACTCGAAAACTAAAATTGTTGGACAGGGAAGAATTCAACTGATGCTACAAGATGGGAGGAGTAGAACCCTTCCTGGTGTGATACACATTCTAGGTTTGGAAAGAAATATAATATATGTAAGAAAAATGAGTGATTCAGGTGTGCACACTTTATTTCAAAAGGATTCATGCAAAATGGTCAAGGGATCGATGGTATTAATGACAGGAGTTTATATTGGAACCATGTACAAGTTGTTGGGAAGTGTCAACTCGACTAGATGTAACAACATTGTTGTCTCTGAAGTTGACTTGACTGAGATTGACTTGAATTGACTTGGTTCAACTTGACTCCAATCGACTCAACTATTCCTCCTCTAGTGGACCCGGCCATATTATGGCACCAAAGGATGGGACATATTTGGGAAAAAGGACTTCGAACTATGCACAACAAAGGTATGGTGGATTTTTTTCTAGATTGTAATTTAGAAGTCGATTTTTGTGAACTTTTCATATATGGAAAACAAAATCATGTGAGATTCCCATATGGAGCTACAAGGGAAAAATATATCTTGGAATCGATACATAGTGGCGTGTTTGGATCTGTATCGGTCCCACCATTAGGTGGATCTTTGTATTATGTTTCCTTCATAGATGATGTCTCCAGGAAGACATGGCCATGTTTCGTGAGGAAGAAATTTGAGGTTTTGAGTAAATTCAAAGAGTTTAAATCTCTTGTGGAAAAACAGATAGAGAAAAATATCAAGGTGTTGAGAACCGATGATGGAGGTGAATTCTGTGGTAAAGAGTTGAGAATTTCTACAACCAATGTGGCATAGTATGCCAAAATACCACTCCATATACCCTACAACAAATTAGAGTTGCAGAGAGAATGGAAAGAATGTCGATGGAAAAATTAAGGAGCATGCTAAGTGGTGATGAGATTGCACAAGAATTATGGGCATAATATTTGGTAAATAGGTCTCCTTCATCAATGCTACAGAGGAAAGAGGCATGGTTCTAGGGGGAGCATGAGTGATATGATTTCAGTATTGCATCAGAGTGTTTCCATCAATGCCAAAGGGGGAGATTGTTGATTAAGGTTGGTTGTCATTGATGTCAACCCTTGAAGAAAGCCCCACAGCACAAAG
>ML782180.1:0-36910 GCA_009831015.1 Picea engelmannii
AGTTGTGGCTTGTTCCATGCAATTTGGGTTTAACTCTATTGGTGTGAGTTGTTCTGCCATGTCAGATGTGTCCAGTAGAGGTGGAAAGTAGGGCCGAAGGTGGTCGACATTGAACACTGGGTGTAGACCAAGGAATGGTGGAATACTGAGCTCAAAGGCATTGTCCCCTACATCCTTGGTGATGGTGTATGGCCCATATCGGAGTGGGCGAATCTTTCGGTAGGGTCCAGCGAAGCACTCCTTTTGCAAATGTAGCCACACTTTGTCACCCACCTGGAAGTTGTGTGGCACCTGATGTTGATCATGTTGTTGCTTGTACTTAGCATTGGCTCTTTCCAAGATGTCATGAACCTATTGGTGGATGTGATGAATGCACTCAATGAAGTTGTTTTCCTTGTTAGCCTCACACTGGACATGGGCTGAATCTTCCTGAGTAGCCTCAAATGGCATGACTACGTCAATGGGACATAGTGGCTGGAATCCCAAGCCCACCTGAAAGGGGTTGTGGCTAGTTGAGCTATGGAGAGCCTAGTTGTAGCTGTGTTGTACATAGGGGAGGCTCTCATCCCATGTGCATGGATTCTTTGAGTTGTACATGCACAAAATGTGTACAATCATCTGGTTGATAACCTCTGTTTGACCATCAGTTTGTGGATGGAAAGTTGTGGACTTGGTGAGCTTAGTGTCCAGCATCGACCAGAGGTTGGACCAAAATGTACTGAGGAACCTGCTATCCTGATATGAGATGATAGACTGTGGGATCCCAAAGTGTACCCACACTCGCTCAAAGAAGAAGTTAGCAGTGGCTTCTACTGTGATATTCTTCTTGCAGGCCATCATAATGGACATCTTCGAGAATCTGTCGACGACCACAAAAACATAGCCATTGCCATGCTTAGTAGAAGTAAGGACTGACATGTAATCCATGGAGATGGATTCCCAAAGTTGACTAGGGGTGGGAATCGGAGTATAGATGCCTTGCTTCTTGATGGTCAGTTTGGCAATGGCACAAGAAGTGCAAGATTTGATGTACTTCTCGACATCCTGTCAAAGGTTCGGCCAATATAAATACTTTTGCAGTACTGCCATGATTTTCTTGACCTCGAAATGCCCAACAACTTGATTGTAGTGTGCCTCCCAAATCATATTGGCACGCTCACTTGAAAGAACACAAAGATGTCCTAGGTGACATAGTAGGGCATCCTAGAGGTGAAAATTAGGAACTTGCTTACCCTCCAAGAGCATATTGTATGTGTGGCCGAATTCTAGATCAATTTTGTAGAGAAGCGACCAATCAAAAGTATCGTGCCCACAATAGTTGAGCACTGTGGTTAGGGCCATTATAGGGGGTCGACTGAGGTAGTCTGCACCATTATTGGTGCTTCCTTTCTTGTACTTAATGTTCAACTAAAACTGTTGCAGGTATGTGGACCACTTCTGATGACGATCGTTCTGTAAATTCCCTTGTGTCTGTATGAACTGCAAGGGTTGATGGTCTATGTGGATGATCGCTTCCTTTCCCAAAATGTAATGCTTCCATTGTTGACAAGCCTACACAATGGAAGACATCTCCTTGTCATAAGTGGGATAATTCCAGACTGTTTTGGAAAGTGTCTCGCTGTGATATGCCACTGGATGCCCCTGTTGAGTAAGGACTGCCCCAATAGCATAGTCAGAGGCATCTGTATCAATCTAAAATGGTTGTTGCAAGTTTGGTAATGTGAGAACTGGTGCAGAGTAGAGATGATTCTTCAAATCACACCTTCTGTTGAGATTCAGACCAAAATAATTTTTCTTTTGCTCCTCCCTTGGTGACTTGACTCAAGGGCCAAGTGATATGAGAGAATCCCAACACAAACCTGCGGTAGAAATTGGCAAGACCCAAAAAGCTGCGGAGCTCTGTTAGGGTGGTTGGGGATGGCCAATCCCGAATGACTTGGATCTTGGCTAGATCCACATGCACCCCCCACTCATCAATAATGTATCCCATATACTGAACCTGGGTCATGCCAAAAGTGCACTTCTCCAAATTGGCACACAACTTGTGTTGCCACAGTGTTTGGAGGGCTTGTCGGATGTGGTGGAGGTGCTCTTCCCAAGTTTGGCTGAAGATCATAATGTCATCCAAGTACACCACTACAAATGAGTTGGTGAATGGTTGCAAGATTTCATCCATTAGTCTCATGAAGGTTGCAGGGGCATTCATTAATCCGAAAGGCATGACCAACCATTCGAAAAGGCCCTCCTTGGATTTGAAGGCAGTCTTCCACACATCAGAGGGTTCGATTGGTACCTGGTGATACATAGACTTCAAGTCGATCTTGCTGAAATATTTCACCCCCTTGAGTTGGTCCAGAAGGTCATCAATCTGTGGGATTGGGTACCTATTCTGGACAATGATCTTGTTCAGTGCTCGATAGTCAATGCAGAGTCTCCAAGTCCCATCCTTCTTCTGCACCAACACAATCAGGCTCCCACAGGGTGATGAACTTGGCTAGATGTGACCTTTCTGCAACAACTCCTGAATCTACCTCTTGATTTCGTCATTCTCCATAACAGAGCATCAATAGATCGGTCCATTGGCAAACGATGCACCTAGGGTCATATTAATGGGGTGCTTGACCTGACAGTGTAGAGGCACCCCTGTGGGGGAGGTTAAGATGTCCTCGTACTCCTCCATGACCTTATCCATCTATTGCTATCGTGCAGAGGGGCCCTGTCTGGAGGTCGTGGCCATAGTCTTCTTCTTTTCCTGAGGGCGGATCATCAGGAAAAGAAATTTCCTAGTTTTGGCAATGATCTTACTGCAGCTACCTGATGGTGTATGGTTGTGGGTGTGCTGTGGTCGGCAAGCCCAGTTGTTTCACGATCTCTACTGAGATGAGGTTATTCTAGCCCCCGCTGTCGAAAATGAACTACAATGGGGAACCCTTTACACACATATGGGAATGGAAGAGGCACTCGGCCTCCTCTGGATCTTCTGGTTCCTTATTTTGGATATTCGTGGTGGAAACTGTGGCATTAGGCTCTGCATCGATAATCTAGTTCCCCTCATTCCCCTTGTCAGGTTATGGAACTCACACCACTTCCCCGTGTCTTTTTTGGCTTCGTGATGTTGTTCTTTTCTTGTGGCTTTGGCGGGTTGTCCTGGGCCATCCCGCCTTGGCTTGGTCCTTTGTTTGATAGTTTGGGGATAACTTTCCCTTGCTTCTGATTCACAGACCCAAAGTCTCTCTTCTTCTGTTTGAACTTCTGCTCAATCTTGGCAGCATACCTGTATGCCGCACCAAGCGAGGAGATGTTGAGGAACTCCATTTCCTCTTGAATGTATCTATGAAGACAACTATGGTACTTTAACAACAAATGTTTCTCTGAATCTTTGATACCCAACTTTGTGCGTAGGGTATGGAACAGATTCGTCAGCTCATGCACATCTTGGTCTCTTTGCTGCCGCAACATAGTCCATTGTATGTATTTGTCCCCATAGCTCCCCACGGGATAATATTGTTCCTTGATTGTGTCTCATAAAGAATTCCAAGTGGGTACGACTGAGAACAGAGAGGGTTCCCCCTCGCTCTGTTGCTCCCAGTAGGTTTCCCACCAGTCCTTTACATGGGGGGCGGCTTTAAGGAGTGCAAAAATAATCCTTTCTTCGTCAGAAAAGTCATGAACCAAGAAATATCCTTCTAGCAGATTCAACCATCTATCAATGCCATCTACATCTATTTGGCCCTCAAATATGGGAATGTCATAGTTCACTTGTACCTTAAAAGGAGTGGTGCCTCCAGAGTGGTTGTTGGATGTAGATGCGCTGCCAGTGGGTAGCCGTTGAAGGATCTAGAAAAGTTGTCCATCGTCGCGTTCCTTTGTTTCTCGAGGGCCTCCTCGAGCAATAATTCGATAGGATCTCCTGCTCCCTCATATTTTTTTTCTTCCCCCATGGGTGGCTATCGGGGTTTGCGAGGCTAATCTTGCAACGGTTCAACCAGATCGAGCCCTAACTCCTTATACCCTAATCTTGTTGGGGACATGCAAAGAAGGATTGAGAAAGAGCAGACTACTCTAATACCACTAATCTAGATTTATGCAGGAACACAATGAAATACAGAAATACACATAAATGCAGATATCCAGCGGAAGTAAAACTTCATTTCATTAACAACAAATGATTGAAATATGCTTACAGATAGAATGGAAATAAAATAGCTCGGGCGTTGGTATCTTATCTCTTAGAAGAGATGTGGCAGCTACTGGCCTATGAACTCTGTGTTACAATGAGGCTCCAAGGCCTATATATTATTTAGAAATAATGGAAAACCCTAAACATCCAAAATCCTAACCCTAGGAAATGAAACGCCAGAATATGGGCCCCGTTGGGGTAAATTGGTACATCAATTTCCCGGGGTCGTAACTTTGGCATATTATCTCCGTTTGACGCACATGATACATCGTTCGAAAGATCTATCCGAGGAATACACTGTTGACAATGAATATCGAGTGTGAAGCAAACTCATATTCGTTGGGGCATTCATGCCCAAAAAATGTCGTTTAGGGCCTCAAAACGGCTCTGAAAGTTCAGGACCCGAAAAACTACTAAAAATAGTAAATTGTGCTACAATTAAGGAAACTGAAAAACTGAAAGAAACAATGGTGTGGGTCCAAGTGGAATGGGCGGGTGGACACCAATATCCACCTCGATCAACTTGGAGCATGGTGAAGAGGATCCCAGACCAGGTTCATGGAATAGTAGCCGACTTAGATTGTAAAGGTATAATCTTCGTGTTATGAATAAAATAATTACATTTTCCTGTCCCAAATGATGGTGTCTTGAATAATTTTATTAGTTTATGATTTCCATTCTAACAAATAGCCCTAACTTATATATTAAATATCATGCTGGTCGTTCTTTGTTTGTCAATATTTGGATGCAGTTCATCCCTAGGAGGAGATGTGCAGTTAGTGGAACTTCCAAGTGCGAGGAGATCATCACCAGACGTGGGAGTAGAGGTATAGTTACCGGATCTTCTTTATCTTTGCTTTCTTTATATTATTTTGGTACGTTTGGGGTAGTATTGAGAATTAATTAGATTTTAGATGGTTGTTTTCTCTGCCTACATTTTGAACCCTAGTTTAGTTAAAGGGGGGTTATTTCCTGCTAGCAGAACTGGGGACCATACTATGGAAATCCTCTAGGGTTTTTTAGGGAATTTTGGGTTGTTTGATTGGTTTGTCTTCCTTTCAAGTTTCTTTGAGTTTTTTGAGTTTGTCAAGGGATTCTTTTCACCTTCAGGTGCAATACCAGTTGTCCCTACCCTGTAAGACTTTCTGATATTTTCTTTTTTTGGAAAGATACAGAGTTCTACACACCCTGTCTTGAATCATCCCGTGTACATACGTGGTCTGCTTAGTAAATATCTCGTGTACATACACAAGTTGTTGATGCAACATCCCACATATCTATTTCAATAATTGTTTTTTGAAAAAGAGGGAGTTTTCCTCTTTCCTAATTGAGGTTCACACTTCTCAAGGTTTCTTGGATCAATCCAGAGTCTTTGTTTACAACCATAGCCTAGGTTTAGAGTTAGTTTACTTGTCTTCTTGATTTTCTTGTGTTTGATTTTAAAAGGGTTTTAAGCAAGTTGTTGAATTGTAGATATTCCTTCTTGGTTTCTTGATTGATTCCCTACGATCCGCAGTAGGCTAAAGATTTGGTTTAGTCTTGTTTTAGTCTTCTTTTTACCCCTTTTACTTGCTTTGCCAAAAAAAAAAAAATTATTTCAGTTTTTCTCTTTAAGGAAATTTCAAAAAAAAAATTTCCTTTTCAGTTTGGTAAAGTAGTTAGAGTTGGTTATTTGCAAAAAAGGAAAAGAGTCTATTTTTTAAGTTCTTGTTTTCTTGAAACATAAGTAGCTTGTAGTCAAGCGGATGTACATTTTAGGTTTTCTTTACAAGATCTTGAAAAAGTTAGTTAAAGAAAAGTTGGCTACAAAGAGTTAGTTATAAAACTTTTATTTTGATTAGAAGTAATTTTTCTTTCAAGTTTCATATTTTCTCCTCTTTTTCATCTCTTATAACATCATTAGTTTGACCACCATATCCCGTGAGTAAATCAAGCCATTTAAAATAACGCTTGATATAAAATAAGCTAGATTTTTCTGTTTGTAGGGTCAACCAACTAGTTTAGGGTTAGGGCCTTGAATTAGGTTGGAGAGGAAACTCTTCAGGGTCATTAAATAGACATTGGAGTCTGATTTAGGGAGTGTTTAAGTCTAGTTTCGTAAAATTTATTTGGGACCCCCCTCTAACAAAGGGGCTAAACACAAGGTTGCATGAGTAAAAGAAATGAAGATAACCCCTCCAAAGTCAGATTGAATGTAGTGGGGAACACATATTAAGGATATATATTAGGAGTACTACATAATGCATTTGCCTATGGAGCATCATGGACCTCGAATCCATTCAAGATCCTTTGTTTCCTTCCGTACCACTTTCTCTCGATACCCTCAATAGGTTTCAGACTTAGTATCCTACTCATTGCAATCCGCCTGACAATTGACTGTACCCACTTGGTGACTGACTACGAGCTGGCAACTTAGTTTCCCATATTCTAGGGACTTACACGGGTGACTGTGGGGGTATACTACGGTACCTAGGGAAAATGTTGGGTCACGCTTCGTAGAGTATACCCGAAGGTTGCTTCTGTATTCGAGTTTCACTTGCACTGGTTAGGTTCTCTATTATTGACTGGTGTAACTGTTCATCCTACTAGATAGTTGACTGCTTGATTTGTATTATAGGAATTTTTTAGTGTGTGCTTGGTGTTTAAATGCCAGTTAAGCCTTACTTTGTCTATTGATATTTTCACAAGGTGGAGGATCAAGATATATTTCGGCCGCGAAGGCTTCAGAGCCTATCGTCGGTTGCATTGGAGCCACCTCCGCCACTGTTACAATGAAGACTTGACCAACAAGGGTCGTTCGAAGTGACTGGGCTGCAGGAAACTGTGCCCAAGCCTGATCCACGAGGAGATGATTTGACTCTAGAGGAACCTACTATTTCTAACCTTGAGGCATAATCTCTCAGGCCAACCAACCCTCCAATCATTAACTTTTCGACATCTATCTTAGTACAAGTTGTCCCTCCTGAGGTGACACCTTTCAAGCACTAGTTAGTTTTACAAGAAGCCATGGAATAAAATGTTGTTACTTCATCCGGGAGTCCTCATACTCCCGTTTTGGCTATTACGATAGGGGGCATCTTGCCTCCTATCCCACTTTCGCTAGTTCATACCACAATGGTCTCAACTCCATCTACCTCGGGCAGTGGTCTGATACTATCATTGGAGGTGACCAATGCTTCGTTTACATAGTGTGCGGCAGGCCCTCCATTCTCATATGGGATGCCCGACTTTGATTCAAACTTGATGCTTACCTACTCCACCTTACAGACCATGGGTCTGGGGGAAGGGAGCTCAAATGCTCCTATGCAAGGGTCTACCGAGGGAACTTCAGTCTCCTTTAATGCTATCCCTTACGGTGGGGGTCATATACCTCCTCCATCCCCCTTGCTCGGTAATGATTTCCAACAACCTATCAGGTTGAGTGCTAACTACAACTTGTTTGGAGCAGGAAACGTAGGACCTTCGTCTTACACAACATGAGTGGGATCAATGTCATTCTCCTTGTTTGACGTGTTTGGGAACAACACTTTTTCTTCGGCTGCAATCTCGGCTGGGGGAAACCTCGTTTTTTGACAGAAAAACCCGATGCAGGGTGTTAGAAAGTAATGTATGTGCTCGTTTAACCATAGACAATATAACAATTTTGTCACCCAACCATAGGCTGAAGCCACCCCGAAGCACCTTAACCTTGACAGATAATGATTCCGGAAGAAAACCAATAGCCAACCAAGGCTAATGCATAAACATAAAAAAAACTTATTAGAAATTCCAACCATAACAAACATAAAGTCTGAGCCTAAACTAGGAAACCAGATTGCGACAGCTGTTGGTTGCAGTTGCTCCCCAAACTTGCGCACTAGCCCAGTTTCTGCAGTGCACACTTCTTCCTAGCTAAAATTCTAAGTTGTGTATGCAAAATGAGGTATGGCTACTTGTATTTATATTGTTTCCTGATCTTTCTGGGCCGACTTCTCATTTTGGGGACTAAATTCTTAATATTAATTATTTCCTTGAGCCAACTTGTCTTTTAGGGTTATGTTCAATGCTTTAGGGTTACTTCTTTCTTCCTAGAATATTCTATTCTCGTTAGGTTTACATGTGGAGGTAAATACCTCCCACAACTACCATAATATCAACATTCCCTCCTAGATAGGGAGGTATTGAAGGCAATGGTCTTGAGCACAAACATACCATTTAATCGGTAGAATCATCATAGTCATATGGACTATCTCATGATTAGATCATGAGCACCATCATCATTATCAATATCATATTATAATATCAACTGCATCATCTCTCGAAACCATACTCCATCTGAGTAATCAGACATGATGTTGAATAAGTCACTCACTCCAAGGAGTGATACAAGGACCATTCTTCTAATCTGGACATACGTCCTAGAATAATGATTATCCCAACAGATGCTAAAAGTTGTGCCATGGACTACATAGACCATTCCTATAGGAATGTAAATCTAGGACTATTTTCTAATCAATTCATAGAGATTTGTCTCAACCTATATGCCTTCGAAAATATCGGTCCTGAACCATTTTCCTAATTGGGCCACAATATGTGTCTTAGGAAAATACTAGTCCATGTCATGTCAACAAACTATCAACCTGGACCATTCTCTACAGAGAGAATACCTGTCCACCAAAAATATGTTCTATATCAACTATTCTCTACTTGGAGAATGTCTGTCCACAAGCACACTGACTATTCATCTAGTTGATAATCATTTTCAACACTATTGATAGTCTACATGGAAATCATAACAATGCCATTAAATAGAACACAATTGTGTCTATCCATAGTAGTACACAACTATAACCCAATGGTACACTACCACACCAAGTAGCACACAACTACTTAATCAGTGACACATAGTCACAACCAGTGGAGCACATCCACCACAGTAGCATACATCTACTGTCCAAAGATATATAGTCTCCATAGAAATCATATCATCTGATATCAACCTGCATAGAAAAACAATGTCATGATATAAATTGAATCATCTGGGCCATTCTTCCACTCACATATGTGAGATCTGGAAGAGCATCTGCCCTCAGAAGTTAAAACATCAATCGTGAGCTATTGGACTATTCTTCTCAAGCATATAAGAATAATTGTCTCGATTTCTGAGCCTAGACCATTCACCTATCTGGGCCATTCCTCTGGCACTAAACAAAGTGCAACCTAGAGAGAATGAGTCTTCCCTTGGGAATGTCTGTCCTTGATTGCTGAACTTGGACCATTCACCTAATTGAGCCATTCCTCCGGCACTAAACAAAGTGCAACCTGGAGAGAATGAGTCTGACCTAGGGAATGATTGTCTAGACCATTTCCTAAGGAAATGACTGTCCTACACCAATCTCCAAAATAGACCATTCTTTGAAACTTCTCACAACTATGAACTTTGAAAGAATGACTACCCGACAAGGTGGACCATTCTACTTGATCACTACTGAGTGTGACTGTCAAGAAGAAATATTTTCCTAGACCATTCCCCTACACTGGCCACAAGGGGAATAATTGTTTATGGTTCATCAACAATCTGTCGAACCATTTTCATTATGAAAATGACCGTTCGATCTAGACCATTTTCCAAATTGGAAAATGCCTGTCCGTCAGAAATCTCAAACCAATTTCCGAAATGGAAAGGAAATGCTCATCCTAGACCATTTTTTGAACTGAAAAATGACTGTCCATAAATTGATAACACATCAGTGCTCCCTCCCAAACTGGGAGTAATATCTTCCTTTTTCAATAAGGAATTCATCTCCACGAGCTCCAACTTGTTCTCTTGAGTACGCAAGATTTTTCCCTTAGACAGAGGATTTACCAAAATATCTTCTATTTTCTCATCTGTGGAGATATATTGGAGACCCATTTATATTTTTTTGGACTTCATCATGGAGAATGTAATGCTTGATCTCAATGTAATTTGGTTTGTTATGGAACATTGGTTTTCTCTGAAGGCTTCATATAGCTCTGATCATTACAATATATCATGGTTGGATTCAACACTTTTGTTTTCTTCTAGCTCATGACATTGTGGCAAGGCTCAAACTGGAACATATCCAAGTGGTAATTCTTCTGTCATCATGAGAGTTTGTCATGGATTAGCAATCCACCATCCTAAACTTCTGAGTAACCATTTTGATCTTTCTCATAGAAAGTTTTCACCACGCTTCTACAGTGCATGAGAGGCTTTGCACCAAGTTGTTTGAATTTATACAAGATCTTCTTCCATCTACATTTAAGGGTCTCTTTATATTATACCTCAAAACCTTGAGGATTATCTACATACTCTTCTTGTTCAATTAATCCGTTGAGGAGAACATTCCTTACATTTATCTGATGTAAAATCCAACCCACAGATATTGCAGAAGATATAATGGCTTAGGTAGAGGTATGTCTAGTTACTGGAACATGTTATCATCATAGTCTTCTTCCTCCATCTGGGAGAACCTCTAGTTTTAGATCTCACAATGCTTTCATTCACAAGTCTTCCATACACTATTCTTCATCACAACTTCCATTTCTTTTTCTTGATTGTTTATAGTGGGTTAAGACCAAGCTGGTAGTCTTATGATTCTAGATATAATGACTAGTTGTTCTGGATTTTTCTTTCTCACTTGGAATCTTCATGTTCTTATTCATGTTTCTCTTTAGATTTTGGGTCCATGGAGTTTTCTATAGATTCCATGCCCTGAAGATTTTGACTTCTTTATTTCATCATAGGATCATGGATGTGGATGGACAACCAGGGATACTTTAAGGCTTCTTTTCGAAGAAAACTTCTTCTAAAGTCAAACTGAACACGTACTTATTTTCATGGCTACGACCATTGATGGAAACATGTATAGATACTTCATAACACTCAATGGATCATATTATTTAGGATTATCTCCCTCCTAATCCTTTCTCCATGCATGAATGCATTCTCTTCTTTGGAATTTGTATAATCGACTCCCTCCATCTAAGAGAGTCCACGCTTTCGTTTGCATCTTTATTGCCTTCTGCAAAGTGTCACAAGTCTTTTTCTAATTTCCTCTTGAATGCTTACTTCTTTCTGTTTTTACTTCTTCTAGGTTTCTTCAAGTTTGATTATGATTTCATCTTATCTTGTAGTTGTTACTTATGTTAATAGATTCCACATGAATTGTTACCAAGGATTGTTGATGTACTTCATATTTTCATGTGTATTGCTTGACTTGTAGTCATCGTGATAGCAATCCTTATCTTGTTATTCTTCCATAGGTATTGTTTCTCTTGGAACATCTTATCTTCTATATATATGCAAGATATGCATTGAAACTATGTAAACATGATATGTACATGAATTATGAAGAATATTGTTACCTTGTCTTAGAAGAAGAAGTATGTTTTATCCTGCTTGGCCTTCTTTGAGGGTTCCCTTTCTTAGGAAACTGATTCTTCGTGTGTTTCCTTCCTTTTATTTAACTTGAGACAATGATTCTTGTAGTGACCATATTTTCGACAGTTGAAGCATTGTATTTTTGACATATCTTTCTCTTGATCTGATTTCTTCCTTGAGCCAAAATTATTTTTATTCTTGAAGTTCTTGAATCTTGTTGTGAAAGCTTGATCATCTTATTTCTTTTGGGGTTTATCTTTTGCACTAATCCTTGATTCTTCTTGTGCACAACAAGTCCAAAGTTCTTCAAATGTGGGATACTCCTTTCCTTTGTTCACGCTTGTGGCAAATGCATCCCATGTCTTGGGAATACCGTTGAGTACTATATTTACCCATTCCTTCTCTGAAATGATCTCTTCAATAGATTGTAGTTGATCTATTAACTGATAAATTCTCACAAAGTATGATGTTATGCTGTCATCATCATTCATTTTCATGTCATGGAGCTCATTCTTCAAACTCATTACTTGTCCAATGTTTCTGACTGAGAAGAGGTTTGTCAGGGCATCATACATATTCTTAGATGAGTTAATATGGGAGATGTAGGGTATCAAGTGGTATTTTATGGAGTCCACTATGATACTCATGGAATTGATGTAATTGTCTTTGAACTTCTCCATAACTGCAATGTTCTGAGGTTCCTTCTCTTTTCCTTCTTCGAACTATGGTTCCACTATCTTTCCTTTCACGATATCCAACACTTTATTCTTGGAAAGGATGAGTTCAATCCTTGTCTTCCACACTCTGAAGTTAGAAGCCCCTTCTAACTTGTTTTCTGACTTCATAGAGTAAGTCATAACTTCTTTGACTTGTTCAACCTTTGACTTTGAACAAAACTAAAACTTGACATCTTGGCTTGTAGAAAATATTGGGAGGTGTGCTAGGCTAGGGCGCACTAGGCTATCCATAAATTAGGTCAATCTCTTCACTTAAGGTTCCTTAACAATAGGGTTAGGGTTTCGTTGCTGCAACTGCAACTGTAACTGATAAAATCCTCCCAATCTATATTCCAGCGGTTAGACTGTCCAAAGATAGTGTGCTCCCATAACCTGTTAGAAAGTAATGGATGTGCTCATTTAACCATAGAAAATATAGCAATATTTTCACCCAACCATAGGCCGAAGCCACCCCCGAGCACCTTAACCTTGACAAAGAATTATTCCAAAAGAAAACCAATATCCAACCAAGGATAATGCATAACGATAACCAAGACTGATAAAAAATTCCAACCATAACCAACAGAAAGTCTAAACCTAAACCAGGAAACCAGATTGCGACAGTTGTTGGTTACAGCTATTCCCAAACTTGCGCACTAGCCCAATTTCTGCAGTGCGCACTTCTTCCCAGCTAAAATTCTGAGCTGTGTATACAAAATGAGGTCTGGCTACTTGTATTTATATTGTTTAATGAGCTGTCTGGGCTGACTTCTCATTTTGGAGACTAAATAATTAATATTAATTATTTCCTTAAGCTGACTTGTATTCTAGGGTTATGTTCAATTCTTTAGGGTTACTTCTTTCTTCCCATAATATTCTAGTCTCATCAGGGTTACATGTGGAGGTAAATACCTCCCGTAGCTACCATAATATCAACACAGGGTACTATTCCTACATAAGGAGTGACGACAAGAGTTTTATCCTCTCAGGGGCTTTGGAATCCTTGGTAGGGATCAGTTCCCTCGCAAGGGATGTTGGTCGGGAGAAACCCCTTCAATACTCAATGGAACCCTGAGCAAGGCTCCATACCTATGCTCGTCAGATTGGTTGGGGGCATCCCCTTCCAAAATCCTTGGAACACACCGCATGGAGAAATCCATTCCCAAGCCATGCCGTCCAATTATGGAAGTCAGTCGATGATGTCCCCAAAAAAGTAGTTTTTGTATGCTGGTCAAGGGTACGGTTTCTTCCAGAACCCTAGCCAACAATCCAAATTTTCCTGGCAACCTGGTGCCTGTCAAACTCTGGGATGCCTTTTTCATGTACATAGTACTCAACCTAAACTACTGTTTTTGGAAATGCTACATTTTCCAAACTTGTCGAGATTGCTTAAGGACCCAATTTGTCATGATCTGTGTTGGCCTCCCATGCCGACTAAGTTTCCATCAGATATTCCAAAATTTGAAGGCAAGCCTAATGGAGATCCAGGTGATCACGTGACAACCTTTCACTTATGGTGCTCGTCAAACTGACTGCGAGATGACTCTGTTCAGTTTCCCCTTTTTCAACGCACTCTTATTGGGGGTGCCATGAAATGGTATATTGAGATCGACTGCTCGAGGTATTCTTACTTCAATGACTTGGCAATGGTATTTTTGAACCATTTCCAGTTACCCGTGAGATACGATGCCAACACCGAATTTCTGGCCAACTTTGAGAAGACCAAGGATGACCATATATCTGATCACATCCGAGAATGGTGACATCAAAAAATCTTGACTAAGGTCCAGGTCCCTATGAATTTCTTGCTGGAATGGTTCTTGAAGTCATTGGTGCCTTGCATCTCCAAGGATGTAGTAACTTATGGAGTGTTTTCAGAGGATGAGGCGATAATTAGAGCGCAACAACTTGAACTGATCTAATCTCAGTCCAGCATGCTCTACAAGATTTTTCTAGATGCGCTATGGTCTATCCTCGACAAGGCCAAGAAAAATTTTGTACCCCATGCCAATGGTATTGTGGGATCAACAAAAGGAAAGTCCATTGATCTATTTTCAAATCAATTAGAACAATTCAATGTCAATACAAAAGGCCGTGGCCAACCATACCTCGAGTTTGGCTGCTCCCCCCACCCAAACGTCAGACATACATAATGTGCAGTCGATGAACCCTAAGGCCAACCAACATCTTGAGGGAAAGAAGAAACAACAAAATAAGAAGGGTAAAGGGGACAAAAAGGATACTAACAATGCTAGCGGGGGAAAAACAAATAAGAGGAAGTTGAAATATCTGTGTAACCTTTGCACGGAAGACCACTCGACTCATCTCTACACTCAACTTGTGGAAGCTTAGAAGATACTAGTGCAACAACAACCTGTTATGCTGATGAACCCATTTCCACATGAGAAAAACATGTCTCGAGCTTCAACATCTTCGAGCATGGAAGGGGGCAGTCAGGGACCCCCCACGACTACAAACCCAACCACAAATGTTTACATGATGAAATCTGAGGCTAATATAACGACTAGGGCCAGAGATTACGAAATTATAGAATCTTTCGAAAAGGGCCATGAAGCCACAAACCCACCAATTCCTCTCTAGATTTAGAAGACGACAGGAGAAACAATGACATGCATCCCGAAAGGTGTGTTCAAGAAATATTTTCACAATCCGAACACGAGGGTTGCCCAAAACTACTCCGTTGTGGAAGATTTGGTGCAAACCTCTTACGTGATGTCTGATTTGGAGGTCCTCCAAAGTTTCCCTTCATAGATAAAGTCTCTATTATTTTCCTTGGGATCAATAGAGAATTGTAACCCAGGAGCAATCTCTCTTGATCCAACTAACTTGAAACCTCGTCTTCCTTACATGTTGTGTTTCAGATAGTAGTGGCTTACACCACGAAATATTTTACTCAGAACATCTTCCATACTGTGGTTGACGAGGGTGCCTCAACTTGTGTGATGTTGTTGGCATGTTGGAAGGCCATTTACCAACCCAATTTGTCTCTGTCGCCTAAATTTCTTACGGTGTTCGATGATCAGTCATTTAGACCACATGGAATCATTCCTTCTTTTCCCGTGCAGTTCGGAGGAAATACCATGTGCATCAAATTTGAAGTGGTCGATGCGCCTCTCGAATACAACCTTTTGTTATGGAGGAGTTGGACTTATGCAATGCATGCAGTGGTTGCTACAGTTTTTTGAGTCTTTTTTATTCCACACGAGGGCCAAAATGTGACCATTGACTAGTTGTTATTGGATAAATCAATGAATGCAAACATAAACTGATCTCCCTAGATCCACCTGGATCTAGAACAAAACAAGACAGGACATGATGCTTTCCTTAAGTTACAATCATTGAATTTAATACCAAAGAAGGAATGGATTACATACCTTTAAATATTGCTTCCTTATGTCTATGTTGTCCCTGCTTCACTCCGATGCTCTTGTGATATTGATCCTGCAATGAAACACAAACCAACCAAATTGAAAGCAACAATATTATATTCAATGACAACCTATGCATGTGATCAAGGAGTCATGCAATAAAATGAGAATGATTTTATGGGAAATAAACATGTCACTGTATTAAAGAATGTGGAAGAAAGATACAACCATATGCCTTAATGTTGTCAGGTTCCTTCCAACAGTTCCTTGCTTCCCACACACTTCTGCTCCAAGAATTATGAGACTATAAATCTGACATCTATCTTGACAAAGAAAAGCTCAAGGCCAACATAGGCCCAAAAACTCCAAGCTACAAAACTCAAGCTCAAGCCAATCTCAAAAGCCAAGTTAACAAGCTCAAGAACTTTCCAACCCAATCAAGCTAAATTTCTCCATGAGAGCTCATCTCCTTTTGTAAGTTGAAGAGGATAAGGTGAGGAGGTTAGGATGATCCAACTAAATCATGAAAGCAAGTAATATCCAAACCATTCGGAAGCCACCTCACTATAGAATCTTCTCCTTCTAGAAGCATCGAGAAAATGCTCTTTTTTCCCATGTATGAAGGTCGCCACAGCCTAGCTATAGAGCAACTTGCGAAAAATACATAACCTAGCTATGGTGCAGCCTGCGAGAATTAGGCATTTCCTCACCCTATGTATAGAGAAGCCTGCAAAAATCCTCTTTAATAGGGTTTTTACAAAGGAAAATACAACTTCTTCTCTCAGGGAAATTTATTCTCCCTTCTTTCTTCAAGAATTCAGGTGATTGACCCCTCTAAAGGCAACATATAGGTTTACATCATTAACATTCATAAGGGTGATGAAAATAATGTGTAACACCAGTTGCCCTTTTCTCGTCCTCACCCTTCATTGGGGGCTTCCACGATCCCAATGATTGATAATCCTTAGCCTGACACCGTCAACTTAGGGGTTGGTTTGTGTCCATCATTGATGGGTAATTTTGATTACTTTCCACCTTATGGAGATGCCAAGATTATATCGGTTATCCTCGACTAGCTTAAGGATGAAATATTTCAAGTGTTGTCATTTCAAACGACTTACTTTCATGACCCGTAGACTCTTCCTTCCCCATCGAATTCGATGGAATGGATAGGGCATCATGGCATGACCATGCCCTTGTATACATTCGAAGTTGCATACAACATTGTCCAACAAGCTTCAACCGATCCCGATCCAACTCCAACACAAGAGTTAGATCTAGTTCTTGAGCCTGTTTGGGCTCAAGGTTCTCTTTCCACTAAAGATCCTTTAGACCTGGTCTTGCCCTTTGATGAGGCAATTCTTGAGGCACTGATTGGTATAGACAGACCCTGGGATGATCTTCTTCATAGATCCTATTTTTTTCCAGAGTTAAGGAGAATAGAGGTGGGCAAATTTGTTTCGTCTGTGAATGGAGATAGGTCTTGTCCTATTAATCCTCTGGCTATGCACACAGTTTATGCCAAGGGTAATATGGAGAGTATCATTGAAATGATTCCCATAGATATCTCCAGAACCCCTGACATTGTGGAGAATGTTTTCATTGGAGTGGACTACTCCCCTAAAGAGATTTTAATTTATAGAGAGTTATTTAAGGAGTTCCACAACATTTTTTCTTGGTCTTATGAGGAAATTCCAGCCATAGATCCAAGAATCGTCGAACATGAAATAATGACTTATCCTGATGCCAAGCCGGTCTGATAGAAGATTCATTTGGTGAATCCTTGAAAAACGACAAAAAATAAGGCTGAAGTAGAGAAATTTCTCAAAGCCAATTTTATCTACCCCATGCAGTTGACAGAATGGGCGTCAAACCTAGTTCATGTTAACAAGAAACAGAGTATGATTCGCGTGTGCATGGACTTTCATGATTTGAACAAGGCTTATCCGAAAGATAATTTTCCCACCCCATTCATCGATCATATTTTTGATGAATGCACAGGATGCGAGGCATTTTTATTCATGGATGGTTTCTTAGGATATAATTAGATTCATATCAAACCCGAGGACCAACATAAAACTACTTTTATTTTTCGTTGGGGCACATTCGTGTATCGTAAGATGCCTTTTGGCTTGAAGAATGTCAGAGTGACTTTTCAGCGGACCATGCCATTTTATTTTCACGACCTTAGACATATAGTCGAGGCATATATTGATGATCTAGAATCACGCTCTCGCAAGAGATTTGATCATCATGCACACCTCCGACTAATCTTTGAATGATGTCGCTACTATTGGATTCCCTTGAATCCTAACAAATGCAGTTTCTGCGTGACATCGGGTCGTCTCTTAGGTTTCATTGTTTTGACAACAGGGATCATGGTTGATCCTCTTAAGGTTGAGGTAATAGTTCAGTTGCCTCCCCTGTGCACAATATCCTAACTTCAGATCTTGTAGGGGAAAGTGAACTTTCTTCGATGTTTTGTCATGAATTATGCCGAGATCACTAAAGTATTTATGCATCTTATGAAAAAGGGAGTCCCATTATGTTGGGACAAAGCCACTCAATGCTCTTTTGAAGCATTGAAACACGCCCTTATGTCTGCCCCTCTGATCCGGCCCCCTAATTATAACAAATATTTCTTGTTGTATTTGGATGTGGTAGAGATGACCATTGGCATGGTCTTGGTTCAAGAGGATGATCTGCTTGAGGAGCATGTTATTTATTACCTTAGTCGAGGCTTGGTTGGGTTGGAAATCAACTATTCTCACGTTGATAAGCTTGTTTTGGTAGTAATGCATGCTGTCCAGTGGTTCCATCATTACATTTTGCTTCGCAAGGCCACTGTCATTGTTGTTGTGAAACCTTTTCAATATGTGTTAACACAACAGTTCATTGGCGGAAAAATTAGTATATGGATTGTAATCCTCCAGGAATTCGACTTGGATTTTGTTTCCATGAAATCCAAAAATTCATTGGTCTTTTCCAAACTTATTTCGAAATTTCCGGTCGAATCTAGTGATATCACGCCCAAGGAATCTTCTATCAAAGGATGTATTTTTCTAATCGCATCTTCGGACCCCTGGTATGGACATATACTAGTCTATAGCCATACTTTGAAGTGACCTGCTTCTGCTTCCCATGACGAGCATCGGCGAATTCACCATCAGGCCTGAAATTATCTCATACTCAATGATACTTTGTATCATCGAGGTGTAGATTGCATTCTTCATCGGTGCCTTATCCATGAAGAAGCAGAGCTCGTTTTGAACGACTTCCCCACTTGAGCATGTGGTGGTCATTTTTATGGGTTGGCAACAACCCAAAATATTCTACAAGCTAGTTACTTCTGACCTACGTTAATCAAGGATTGTGTTGAGGCAGTCAAGAAGTGCCACCTGTGTCATATCTTCTCTTGGAAGATGTGGGCACGTCTTGCTCCCATGTTTCCTGTCATTTTTGTTGGTCCATTCACTAAGTGGGGGATTGATTTCACTACATGTCACTCAGCCTCATCTAGGGGGCATCATTACATCATCGTAGTGGTATACTACTTCACGAAGTGGGTTGAGGCTATGCCAACATTTAACAATGATGACGAAACAACAAATTTTTTCATTTTTAACCAAATAGTAGGAAGGTTCAACATCCTGAAAGGGATTGTCACTGACCATGGTAGTCACTTCCAAAACAAGATGATGACTGAGTTAACATCAAATCTTGGGTCGAGGCAAGAAAATACATCACCTTATTACCCACAAGTGAATGGTCAGGTTGAAGCTGTGAATAAGTCCCTCAAGACTATTCTTCAACGGACGATCAATTCTACCAAGTCAAATTGGAATTTGATGTTGTACTTGACGTTGTGGGCCTACCGAACATCTGTGAAGATTTCCACCAGGTTTCTCACCTTTTCAATTCATATATAGGATGGAAGCATTATTACCTTTTGAGTGTCAGATCCCTTCTCTAAAGTTGACAATGGAATTACCACGAGACACTTCACTGCTTGAGGAACACCTACTATATCTTTAGAAAATCGATGAGTAGCATTGTGATGAAGCCTCAACCAATGAGTCTCATAAGAAACGAGTCAAGTGTTAGTATGATTGGTCCATTTTTCCTAGTATTTTTTCTGAAGGTGATCTTGTCTTGGTCTACGATCAATACAAAGATCCCCTGGGGGCAGGCAAGTTCAAACCCATGTGGTTCATATCGTTCATTGTGAAAGAGGTCTTGAAGGAGGGTGCTTACCGTCTGGTTGAATTTGAAGGAAATTCCTTGGTGGAGCCTAGAAATGGGCTCTACCTCAAGAAGTATTACTCTTAGGTTGGTCACCTGGGTGACTTCTTGTACATATGTATAGTTATTATACAGTTTTTTTTCTTTTTGTTTTGTGGACGTGTAGTTATTTATGTCTTCTTTTTCATTGTGGAAAATGTCAAGTGAATCAGAGGTGCATTTTGGGTTCGCAGATGACGCTAGATGACACACTTGGAGGCTTGATTCCGTAACCTGGGTGATTTTCACAGCTAGAGGCTAGTTTCTATCTTCTAGAGGTATTTGTGTAGGTCATGCTACAAACAATGTCGCTAAGTACAACGCAGTGATAGAGTTTCTTCATGATGTCGTGTCACATGGAATTACGCCTTGTCACATGGCATTTCCCACCTCCATATTTACCTAGATGCTCAACTGGTTATGTCCTAGTTAAATGGAGGTTACCGCGTTTATGATCCTACTTTGCATCAATGTTTCCTTAGGGTACGTATCTTAGAACGTTACTTTGATTACATTACATATATCCATGTTCCTAGGATATTTAATCATATGACATATACTCTAGCTAATCAAGTATTAGATTGGCATCTTTCACACACATAGAAAGAGAAGCACACACATACATATGTACATACATTTGCGATTTTTTTTTTTATCCATAAGACAAGTAATATGTATATATATATATATATATATTTCAAAAGTGTTACGAGTACATAGGTGGGCGCGAACTCCTAAAAAATAAGGTTCAGTATACATCAATGGGCTTATGCCCTCAAAAAATAAATGTACAAAAGTTCCCTCGGCACATCTAAATTCTAGCCTATCTAATCTTGGGGCCTATTGGCCTGGCCATAATGAACAAAGGTGTTGGCCAAATGCTAGAAAATCTGGACCCAAGTCCTTGGCACCCCCACTACATGAGGCTACATGGAGGACAGGAGATCCTCGATCTCGACCATGGGTACTGTGCGAGTGAGCATAGTGAGGTTGTTCTCCACTCGTCTCAAAAATATCTCATCCTCTCCGGCTAGAGGTCGCCCTACAGATGTTGGTCTGCTGGATGCTGTTGGTCTCGCCTTTGGTCGAGGAAGTCGTTGAGTCCTCATGAGATATGTCGGGTGCACTGGTCCCACATTTGTACATAGTAGATACATGAAAGTCAGTACTCTATACACACATAAAAATGATATATACAAAAAAAATTAAAAATTAAATAAAATTAAAAACATGTTACCTATCTCTCCTCGCTCCTCTCCGGGAGGCATAGGCATGTCCAGATCGATGGAAAATTTGATCCCGACATAGGGGTAGTCCTATATTTCCGGAATGTGTCATGCCCACCAGTAAAAAAATGTGTCATTGAACACATATTTGGTCCTCCCTCCCCCCTGTCGTGGCAACAATGATTCCCATCTACATACTGTTGGGAAGGAGGCCACATGCTCCCACACAGTCTCTCTAGGACTAAGGATGGGTACTCTCTCGAAGAAGAATGAGCATAAAATAGTACTAAACCCAAAGTTTTTGTTGATGCATTTTCAACACTCTTTCAGTTGTCTCTTCATGCATGTGAGCATTTTCATACTCTAGTAAAAGATATGGGCTTCCTGGCACTGAATAACATAGTGCATGTGTGCTCGAGAAGATTAGTTAAGGGTCATGGATTTAGTAATCTTCCCAATAAGTAGTAAGATCACTCTCAGATTGAGACTCATGATTGTGAATAGGCACCTGAGAACCTACCTTCTCTGTGTTGGCCTCATGGTACATCCGAATGTATTCCTCAATGTCAAAAGGCCCAGGGGGAAATGTACGCAGATTGACTGGTTCCCCTCTCTTGAGAGGCCAATCAGGAAGTAGATGTATTCAGTCATTGGATTCAACGGATATCCCTCTATCATGAATGCCTCTGCATCCAAATGCCAGTAGTCAACCAGGGCGTTTAGTAGCCTAGGTTGTGCCCTCGTAAAAGGACATTGGAAGAATTTCCACAGCTCGCATTGTTTCAATGAGACAATGGAAGAAGGGTACTCTTTGACCAGTATATCAATGTCCTCATGTTCCCTCTCCCTCCAGTGGACATATATCCTGTTCCATCGTAGTTTAAATGGAGTTAACTCTTGCCTTTTAATTTTTTTCCAATCTTTTGAGGGTGTATGCAGGTTGTTTTGTCCATAGTCGCGTATGTACGTGGGCATAGCATTTTATGCTTGAGTACATACATGGGTTGTCCTTGGATAGTCCACATACATGTAGGGATGCTATTTTTAAGGGAGCACGCCCCCTCAAAAACAAAAAAAAATGCATAAAAGAAGAATGGAAATGCAAGAGGGATGCATTTGTACTTACTTGGTCCAAGTGGAAGTTCGTTTCGTCCACTGAAGCTCCCGTAATTCAACTTTTTTAGTAAAGGGTTTTTTCTCCTTTTTGGTAATTTTCAAAATGCAATGGTGAAAATGAGCTGTCAGTTTCTATTTATAGACATTTTTGGCCTTTTTTCCACTTTTTGACCCCCTTTGTCGTTTATCTATGCTTGATGATCACTTGATTCTGATTCTAAGTTTCTAATGATCACTTGTTTCCGATTGTAAGTTTCTTATTGGATGTTACGTTACACTTTCTTTTGGTTTGGTAACCTTTTGGGGATGGGTCACTTTTGGTATCCTTTGGTAAAAGTCGTGTTTTCAAACTTGTTGCATATAAGTTAGGATTTCACCTCCACTTTTTGCATCTCGTTGTATTTTCTTATTTGTTATAGGATCGACCCCACCAAAGTGTGACACAGAACCTTCATTGCTTCTCTAGAAGTGTCATAATTAGGTGGTAGAGCCTACCTTTACATGGATGCCCTAGGTAGATCCTTGTTGCATTTTGGCGTCCATGTTGTTAGCAATTAATATAGGCTTGGGATTCCTTGTTAATCCTGTCATGATTACGAGATTGATCCTCATTCATCTGATGCACCATCATTATTGGCCTCACCCTCGAGACTCCCAAATGAGCACACTTTGTTGTCTTTCAAGCTCGCTTTACAATTCGAAAGAAACATCCAACGAGACTGTATTTATGTTTCGATCTTGTCTGGATTGTTGTATTTTCTAATGCGGAAACACAAATATCAGATAAGACAATCAATAGAAATGCAGAAAAGAAAACACAACAATTTACGTGGTTCACCCAAACGTTGGGCTACGTCCACCAAGCATAGGTATCCATTGTCTTCTTATTCATATCAAGGAGATTAAAGTAGGCTCACATGCATCTCACTCTCACACCCTCTATGGGCATACGTCAATTTATAGCAATGTACATTAGAAATTGATTATTAAATGTAAACTCATCCATATTTTAACTTGGTCGTATTGGTTACAACCAACGCTAGATTATAGGATATGGAATCCTATTCATGGAAGAATTCGTTGTCACCGTTTCCAACAATCTCCACCTTGACAACAATTAACATGATACCTTGCTCCTCCTTTTGTTCATCACCTTTTCTGTAAGTCAAGAGAAGCCAAGCACCATCGTCACTTCTCTAACAGTACTGGTTTTGTGAACATGTCTGCGCATTTCTCCTTTGTATGCACTTTCTCAAGAGAGACTCCACCTTCATCGGTGACCTGTCTTACAAAATGGTACTTGATAGGTATATGTTTTGTTTTAATGTGATAGGATGGATTCTTAGCCAAGTGAATAGCACTCTGACTGCCACAAAGTAACTTTACTTTTTCTTGCATCCTTCCAAACTCACCAAGCAAACCTTTCAACCAAACTGCCTCTTTGCAAGCATGTGAAGAAACTACGTATTATGCTTTTGTAGTGGATAAAGTGACAATGTTCTGTAGCTTTGACATCCAACTAATAGCTCCACCTGCAAGAGTAAAAAAATACCCTGAAGTTGAACTTCTCTTGTCCAAATCACCTACAAAATCAGAATCAACATATCCACAAATTGATTCACAACCATTGTTATAGGTGATATAGTAATCACTTGTTCCCTTTAGATACCAAAGCACCCATTTCACTATTGCCCAATGCTCTTTACCTGGATTTTTCATAAACCTACTGAAATCCCCAACTGCATGTGAAATGTCTAGCCTTGTACTAACCATCTCATACATTAGACTTCCTACTGCATTAGCATATGGTATTCGAGACATATATTCCTTTTCTTCTTTTGTAATAGGACATAAACTTGAAGAAATCTTAAAATGGGAAGCCAAAGGGACTGAAACCGGTTTCACATCGTTCATACCAAACCTCAAAATTATATTCTCAATATACTTATGTTGTGAAAACCAAAGCTTACCATTCCTCCTGTCTCTGAATATCTCTATGCCCAAAATCTGCCTTGTTGCTCCTAGATATTTCATATCGAACGTCCTAGCCATCTGAGCCTTTAACTTGTTGATATCAGTTATGATTTTGCTTGCTAAAAGCATATCATCAACACACAATACTAAGATAATGAATATGCCATTATTCAATTTATTAAAGTAGACACGATGATCATACTCACTCCTTGTATAATTCTGGCTCACCATGAAAGAGTCAAATTTCTTGTACCATTGGCTGGGCGACTGCCTCAGACCATACAATGATTTCTTGAGCCTGCAAACAAAATTCTTGTTGTGATTTTGAATGAACCCTTCCAGTTGTTCCATGTAAATTTCTTCATCCAAATATCCATGTAAGAAAGCAGTTTTAACATCTAGTTGCTCCAACTCCAAATCAAGAAATGCAACTAATGCTAACACAATTCGAATTGAAACAATCTTTACAACTGGTGAAAAAATATCATGAAAGTCAATACCTTCCTTTTGAGAATATCCTTTCGCAACTAGCCTTGCCTTGTACCTTTCCACCTTATCATCAACACCCTTCTTCAGCTTGTAGACCCACTTGCAACCTATAGTTTTCTTGTTTCTTGGAAGTTCTACCAAGTCCCATGTAGCATTCCTCTCTAATGATTTCATTTCATCCTTCATCGCTTCTTTCCATTTATCGTTGTTTGAACCCTTCACAACTTCCTGATAGCATGAAGGTTCATCATCATTAGTACTTAAAGAAATAGATGAAACAAAATCATCATACATTCTTGGAGGATTTCTGACCCATGTAGACCTCCTTAGGGAAGTTTGTGGCTCATCCACAATCTATTGATTGTCATCATCAACCATATCTTCCTCTACTATAGGAGACTCTTCATGAACATATTCTGAAACTTGTTTATGTTCACCTTCATTAGTTTCAAACTGAATTTGCTGATACTTTGGTGCTTCTTCCTATTTCATTTGAACATCTACATTTGATTTGATGAGAGATGATTCATCAAATATTACATCTCTGTTAATGGTGATCTTGTGGGAAGTAGGATCTCAAAACATGTACCCCTTAATACCATCACCATATCCAACAAAGATAAGCCTTTTTTATTTTGTATCTAATTTAGAATGCTGATGTTTCAGAATTAGAGCATAGGCATCACAACCAAAAACTTTAAGATTAGAATAATTACAAGGGTTACCTATCCATACCTCCTTAGGAATTTTGCATTCTATTACTATTGTTGGTAATCGATTCACCAGATAACAAGTTGTAGTTACTACTTCTGCCCATAGTTCCTGCTGCATATTTGCGTTACTAAGCATACTCCTTGCTCTCTCTAGAAGAGTCACGTTCATGTGTTCAACAACTCCATTTTCCTTAGGAGTATAGGAAGTGGTTTTATTCCTACAGATCCCAAATTCCTTGCAATAATTCTCAAACTCCATTGATGTAAATTCACCACCATTATCAATTCTTAAACATTTAATGGATCTACCAGTTCTCTTTTCCACTAAAGCTCTAAACGGCTTGAAAATTGTAAATACATCAGCCTTACTCTTTAACATATAGATCCACACCTTCCTAGAGAAATCATCTATAAAATTTACAAAATATGATGATCCTCCATATAAAATAGTAGGGGATGGTCCCCAAACATAAGAATGGATATAATCAAGGATTCCTTCACTGGTGTGTCTTCTGGTTTTAAATCTCTGCCTATTCTATTTTCCATAAATACAGTGCTTGCAGAAATCTAACTTTAAAGACTTTAGACTAGGAAGTAAATTGTGATCAGTTAATACCTTTAATCCTTGTTCACTCATATGAACCAATAGTTGATGAAAAAGTTGAACATAATCATTGTCGTTCTCAGATACCATTGTCGCATGATCTGATTTAGTCCTCCCTTCTAACAGAAACAGGTTACCAACCTTCTTTGCTTTCATAACTAGTAGAATTCCTTTATATACCTTCATAACTCCACCTTGAACAATAGTCTTCTAACCTCCTACGTCTAAGACTCCCAAAGATATTAGGTTCTTCCTAAGATTAGGTACATGTCTTACATCAGTTAGTATTTTAACAGTTCCATCAAACATCTTAATTTAGATTCTACCAACTCCGACAACTTTAGATGAAATATCATTTCCCATGTAAACTACTCCATCATCTATATATTGGTAAGTAATAAAACAGTGTCTATGAAGACACATGTGGTTTGAAGCACCATAATATAATAACCATTGTTGATCATGATGTGAACCAATACTAATTGATAAAACTTCATCAACCATACCTGAACCCATTGTTGAACCTGTTTCAGTTGCGTTTTCTTCCTTCATTTCTTTTGGAGGGTCTTCTTTGGAGGCTTGTTGTCACTTCCAACAATCCTTCTTCAGGTGTCTAGATTTGCCACAAAAACAACACTTAAGCTTGCTCTTTCTGCCCTTCGACTTTGACTGAGATAAATCCCTCTGAACGTGTCCTCTTTCTTTAGGTTTGCCTTTGATCACCATCACCTCAGATGTATAGGTTTCTAGATTGGATTTCTTCCTTGTTTCCTCAGACAACAAAGCTCCAACAATATCATCAAACTTAATACTTTCTGTTGAACTGAAACTAATAGAGGTAACAAAGGGATCCCATGACACTGGAAAAGAACACAATAATGTAATTTCCTTCTCTTCAGATTCGAATTTCAATCCCATGATAGTCAACTGAACTAAGAGAGTATTAAATGTATTCAAATGATAAGCTATCGTCGTACCTTCCTTCATGCACAAACTGTATAATTATATTTTCAAGAAGATCCTATTTGTCAAGGATTTCGTCATGTACAAGATTTCCAGCTTCTTCCACAAACCTGCTACTGTCTTCTCTGAGACAATATTGAACATAACATCGTCGACCAAACATAGGAATATGGAACTCAACACTCTCACATCCATCTCATCCCAGTGTTGGCACAAGGGCAGAGTGCACCAACAAGCCCTAACTACTGGCCCTTTCGGCTACACCTGCGAAGCAAATGCAGTCTCACCCAAAGAATCTATGGGGGGGTTGCAAGACAGAGATGTCTACAACCAAGGGAAATCTCAAGTGGATCCAACACTAGAACAATACAACATGCATATATCACTTATCAGCTTAGATCTATTCCACACATCTATCATATCTAACATAGTAGTGCAATAAAAATATATCGAAGGAAAAATACCATAGCATCAATCACACACACAAGACAAGATATACATGGTTCACCCTCTCTCTAGGGCTACATCCATAGAACTGTGCTTTATAATATATTAAGGCGAAGAATACAATTCTTGTCTGTTCTCTCAGCTAGCAGATCTTCCTTCTTCTTCTCTCTATTTCTCCCCTCCCTGTGCACCCAGATGTAGGGTTGATCTTCACACCCAGTTGAAGATCTTACAATACATAAGGCTCTCATACTCAACACTTCTCTCTCTGTCTCACAATGTTACTCACTTGATCACACAAAAACAATCACAACACCAACAATAGTAACAACAAGGACAACAACAACCCATCCCAGGTCCTCTTGAACTCTATTTATACGTTACAGTAGCTTACTAATATCCTTAGGCTGAAACCTAAGTTTCAAAACCCTATATACCAAGACCCTAGGTGTCTAAAACCCTAGGTCAACTTGACCTGCGTTTTTATGGCTTTGTCGGCTTGTCTTTCCTTCCTTCTCCCATGGTGCTCCAAAGCATCCAATGGTGGATTTTTCTTCTTGCTGAGTTGTCCACGATCCTTCTTCCTTACTGATCTTCCATCCTCGATATCCTCATCCAATGAATTTCTTCCTTTTACTTCACTCTGTCTTTTCTTCTCTTTTTCTCACTTTGACCCAGTAACAGTCACTGTGTCTTCCGCGTAGTTCGTATTTTTCCTTTTCTTCCTTGATCTCACTTACTTTCATAACCAAGGTCCAACAGGCCCCCAACACTCACCTGTGACTCATCTTGAGGAACTTCAAATATGATTCTTCTATTTTACTTTGACTTCAAAATGCACAGTGCATCCTTTGCTTTCTGCTCTATGCCTCCTCTCCTTCCTTGTGCAGACACTCTTTTTTGTGTCTGGTACCCAGTTTCAACTACACCTGGTACCTAGACCCTTTTCCTTATTCTTTTACTTAGAGTTGCGAGGTAGCTGGTTGCCATAGTACAACTTCAGTCGACTCCCATTCACTAATCCTTCCTTCCATTCTCCATTCAAAGTCTTCGACTGTGCAACTTCTCCTTCTGTAAGATAGGTGACCTCATATGGCCCAAGCCAATGCATTATGAACTTCCCAGGATTTTTGATGAACTTACTATCATGTACCAGTACTCGATTGCCTTGTTTAAATTCCTTCTTCTTGATGTGTCTATCATGGTAGGCCTTCTCTCTTTCTTTTTGTACCTGCTGATGAAATCCTGCAACAAATCTGTCTTTCTCCAGTTCGACCAATTGTGCAAGCCTCTCTTGAACATCGCCAGTGTCATCCATATCTGTAAAGGAAACAATTCTTAGGCTTTGTACCAAATATTCCATTGGGACAACGACTTCAGGACCATATACCAACCTAAAAGGGGTTTGCATTGTTAGCTTCTTGCAAGTGGTTCTATAGGCCCATAGTACTGCTGGTACTCTTAAATCCCAGTCATCCCTGTTCACACTGCAAATCTTCGTCAGTGTTGTTTCCAAGATCTTATTGAATGCTTCCACTGTCCCATTTTCTTGTGGATGGTAAGGCGTGCTATTCTGATGGTGGAATGCAAATTCCTCAGCCAGGGCTTCAATTGTTTTATTTATGAAATTTGTTCCTTGATCACTCATAAGGATATTTGGGCATCCAAACCTGGTTATGATGTCATCACATATGAAACACGTAGCTATAGTTTCACTACAGTCCTTAACTGCTCTTGCTTCGACCCATCTAGTCAAGTACTTTGTCGTAGTAATTATGTACCTTGCTCCTGTGCACTTGCCTGATGGATTTATAGGTCCCACGAAGTCAATGGACCATTTCTCAAATGATTGTAGGGTCATTTGTGGTGCTAATGGAATTTCATATCTTATGGATGGTTTCCCAACTCTTTGGCATACATCGCAGGCTCTGTAATAGTCTTTAGCATCTCTGTGTAAGGTAGGCCACCAAAGGCCAACTCTAAGAACCTTTTGTGCAAGTGCTTTCCCAGTGAGTCCCTCATGAGCTTCTGTGAGGATCAATGGTCACTCTGTCTCCATAACACATCTTATCAATATCTCATCAGGTCCCATTTTGTATAGTTGTCCAACTATAAGTGAAAATTTGGTAGCGCGCACTACTAGTTGTTTCTTCTGGGGAATTGTATACTCACTAGGTGCCATTCTTGTTGACATGAACTGAACTATCTATGTGAAGTGGTCATAAATTTTTCTAATGGATAACAGTTGTGAATTCGACAGTGCATCCTCCAAACTGGTCAGCTCTTTTCCATGTTCCAACCTTGACAAGTGGTCAGGGCCTTTGTTCATTCTTCTTGGTTTGACTACGATCTCAAAGTCATATTCCTGAAATAGCAGAAGCCATATGCATATCCTTCCCCCAAAAACTGGCTTGTTGACTAGGTATTTCAGCGCAGAGTGATCAATAAACATTTTAAAGTGTCCTCCTAATAAGTAGTTGCGAAATTTCTGCAACGCATATACCATAACTAATCCCTCTCTCTCAATGGTGGTGTAATTAATATCAGCTGTAGATATTTTCCTACTAGAAAAAGCTAATGGATGGTCAATGTCTCCTTCACTAGGTTGTTCTAACACATCTCCTAATGCAATGGAAGATGCATCGACATGCATGTTAAATTTCTTGCTCCAATCTGGGAAAACCAGAATGGACGCAGTAACCATTTTCTGTTTCAGTGTGTCGAAGATCTACTGTAATTCTTCTGTCCAACTGAACTGGAAGTCTTTCTTAAAAATATTTTCCATGGGTGTTGTAATATGGGCGTATCCTTTAATGAACTTTTTGTAATATCTAATATGTCCCAGTGCAATGCGCAACTGTTTGATTGAAGTAGGGGGTGGAAGATCAACTATAATGGAAATTTTAGATGGCTCTACCAACAATCCCTGCTTGCATACAATATCACCTAAAAACACTCCAAATGGTGAAAATAAGATGCATTTCTTCAGATTCAAGGCAATTTTACATTTCCTGCATTTGTCCAACATTAGCCTTAGACATTCAATATGATTTTTCAATAAAATAAAAATAGTCCAATCATTGAAAAATGCTTCTAGAAATTTATGCAGAAACTCCTTGAATGCTTTGACCACCACCCTAGAAAATATGGCTAGGGAATTCTTCATTCCAAATGGCATCACTGTATACCAGTAGGATCCCCATTATGTTGCAAATGTGGTCTTGTGGTGATCTTCCTTGGCAATCCGGATCTGATGGTATCCTGAAAATCCATTTGTAAAAGAATATAGTTCATGGCCTCCCACATTATCTAACACTTCATCAGTGAATGGCGTAGGGAAGGGGTCATGCAAACAAGCATTGTTCAGCTTCCTGAGATCTACACAGATCCTGATCTCTCCTATCTTCTTGTCCTGTACCACCATAGGTATAATCCATTCTGACTCTTCCACATGTTCTATAATCCCTGCTTCCAGCATTTTGTCGAGCTCAATCTTCACTTTCTCCTTATATTTAGGGTTCAATTTGTAGGGTCTCTATTTAACTGTTCTTTCATCTAGTTTCAAAGGGATTCTCATCTCTCCCATAGGCCCTTTAATTCCCTTCATATCGGTGAACTTGGTTGGAAACAAATCCTGATATTCATGCAGTAACTCTGTTATCTTGTCGATAGTAGAAGCATCCCAGTAATCTCCAACATTTGCAAGCTTCGATGTCTTCTCTATTTCAATATTAAATTTCCTAATATTTATGGGATCTCCAATGAATGGTAGCTCAACTCCTGGTCCTTCCACATCTCTTTGGCCTTCTATTTTAGTGATGTTCATCTTCCTAGGATCATCGTCCTAATCAATATTGATGTTCTAATAGCCTTGCATTTTCTGGAGAGGCGTAGTCCATTCACCCTTTTCTTGTTCTAAAGGGAGGCTAGAGGCCTCCTCAAATACTTTCTGTTTGACAATTTGTAATGCTTGATCTACTGAAGAAAATTGACTTTCAAATAAGAAGGTAGTTACAAAACTCTGAGTCATACCTTCCCAATCTACAGTGACAAGGTGCAGCTCTACTTGAAGGTACTAGTTGATAGGTGTTGTGTTCAGTGTGTTAATGAATTTGTGCACCCACTGATCTTGAGGAATGTTTCTCTAGGCTTCCTTGCAACTTCTCACATGGTCCTTTGGGCAGCTTCGACCTGTGTACCAAACTTCGTAGCCTTCTACTTGTGCTGAGAACCGCGCTCATTAAGGTACGACATTTTACCCAGTCTACAATATTCATTTTGTGTGTCCCCCACCATCTTGCTAGGGTTGCTTTCAGGGCCTCATCCATTGCCAACAATATTTGTTGCATTGGTACACTTTCTTCAAAGTCCTACAAGAAGGTTTATAAAGGATTCAGAGCATCATAGGTGGGTAAGTTACTTACTGTTGTGCCAATCCAACGAACTTCTATGGTTAATCTAACACATATTCTTGTAGATACTTCATACATTTTATTCTTCCAGTTCTCCAGTGCTTCTTTTGAGTCTGACGAACATACATTGTCACTTCACCCGCTTAGGTTTCCATTGGCTGTAGGATTAATGTAATCATGTTGGTTGGCTGTTAGTTAGCATATGTTTTTCAGTTCATATGCACGATCTTCCTCTCTGATGGGATCTGTGTATTGCTGAACTTCATATGGATCTAAAGGCGCAATGACCCTAAAGCCATCTCTTTCAAAAGTCATACGTATTTTCTTTAAATCAACCACCGTGGAATTATTGAAAGCCCAATAAACAGTGCAGGGTAAGGACATTTGTCATCAACTATCTCAATTACCTCAAAATCTGCAAACGTTCTTACTCCGTCAATGTCCACAGGGACATGTTCCAGTCTTCCAAAGGGGCTTATTGCCTGCTGGTTAGCCATCCTAAGCCTGATAGGGGAATAGATCAACTTTGGTTTTCCCATTAGCACCCAGGTTTTCTTTTTCATGACATTGACCTCCGACCCTAAGTCGAGGACCACATAGTCTATATCATATTCTCCTATTTGAGCATTCAAGTGTAATTCCTTATTTTTCCTTCTCTTTTTATCGATTTGGTGTACTTCCCTATTCAGTAAGGGGCCTATATTTCCTATCTCATATTCTCTGATTAAATTTTGTAGTTCTTGTACAATGATCTCATCCTAAATCAACTTAATACAAGTATATATAAATTCCATGAGCTTGCATACATCTTTTCCTTCTCTTGGCGAAGCAGACTGATCAAATTCCTGAGGCATTCCATATTCTCTCACTTCTGGTTGTGTCTTTGATGAAGAACCTTGGTCTACTTTGAACTCTTTTCTTGATTTCTCAAATATTTTTCTTTCTTTCTTTGCATCAAAAGTTTGGGTCTTCTCTGTAGATTTCCTGACTTCTAAGTCTTCTGTAGTCTTTCCTTGGGTCAGTCTGTCTTCTCCTGTAACATCGCCTCCTCTAGTTATAACAATGACTCTAGGGTCTTCTCTACGAGGTTCATCATGTATTGGTTACACTTGCGGGTTCTATTGAGGTCCTTGTCTCTCCTGAAGCTTAGCTACTAGCACATGACAATTTTCTATAACATGTTCAAACGAGTTGCGGTAGATGGAAGTAGTGCAAGGGTTATGACAGTCCCTTATGAGGTGTCCCAGTTGTGCGCAGTTGTAACAAATGATCTGTCCTCAGCCTCGACCCATACCTCCTCCTCGTCCTTGTCCTTTGAATCCACCGTGAGGATTGAAGTTTTCTCTCCTAGGGGAGTTGTACTGCGTAGTGTTTTCTTCTTGTTGTACTTCACCTTGAATTTTATATATGTCTCTCAACCTTTCATGCATGAGGTCATAACCCCTACAATCCCTATCATCATGCCCCACAAACTTACAGAACGGGCAATACAAATTTGTGGGTGTTTGAACATATTTTTTCATGTAATAGCACTCACCAGGGCGATGTCTATTTCGGCATACCTCGCACCAAGGTAAGGTGACTTGCTTCAAAGGGATCAGAGCTCCAGAGGCCAAGTATTCATGAAATAGGGGGTAGTTCTCCTTCTCATTTCCTTCTGATTTTCATTTGACACACTAGATGTCTTCTCTTTTATCTTTTCCCTTGTCTTTCTTCATATCTTCGACCTGCAGAGACAAACTAGTTATCTTACTCAAGATCTAACTCATACCCGAGCTGGATTCTCCCATAGGGGTTGATTCTAACTTCATGGCGATCTCCAATGCCTCAGCTTGCGAAGAAATATTCTACTGCATCATAGGAACTCTGATGTGTGGTAAGAGAGAAACAATGAACCACTCTTTGTTCTACTCATCTGGGATCTAGAAAGTCAATCGGCCTATTAAGGTCTTAAATCTCTGATCGAACTCCTAAACGGGTTTGGCTACCTTCTGCTTGATCTCTTTCAGCTCTATAATACATTGTGATTCTGATTTGGGTTTCTTGAACTCTGCAATCAACACATTCTTGATCTCATTTAGTGGCTTAGGTTGTGCAAGTCCTTGGACAAGATTCACGTACCATCTCAGTGCGCGATCTCGAAGGGTAGTACTAAATTGAGTTCTTTTAACAGCTTCATCAATGACATTTTTAATATTCCATACAACTTCACATAGAAACTAGTGATGATCAAGATCTTTAGATCCATCTCCCCTAAAGATAGGGAGCTTCATCTCATCTACCATATATCTTCCTAGGTTTCCTGTCTGAGTATGTGGTGGACTACTAGTGACATTGCTCTGAACGCTTTGGTGGCTTGGATTACTCTAATTTCTTAATTCTACTGAATAGACAGGAGAAATAATAGTACTTACTTTGGTAGTCTGTGCAGTTTCTAAATTTTCTGGCTCGTACCGGCGAGGTTCTTCAGCTTTTCCTTCCTTTTCCCTAGAAGGTTCTGAATGCTCTTCATTTGTCAGATCTGCCTCTTCTTCACTATAGAAACCCTCGTCCATGTAGTTCTTCTTAAATAGGTTTGCAAGATGAACTTCTCTGAAGGCTCTTCCACTGCGCGTATGTCCAGCCTCTGTGTCGCTATCGCTGTCTGAATTCTTGAACATTAGCTTTTTCAAATCCGACCAATCTACTATATCTTCAAGTGTTATTCTCATGCAATAGCATCTTGATTCTCAACTTCAGAAAATGTAAAAATTTTCCTCTGGGTCTCTTGAAGAAATATCTCTCAGCTTGGCTATATGACTCTACTCTATCAACAACAAACTCGGTGATGTACCCTCCAATGGTGATATCAAACCAGTGATCTATTGCTCGTGACACGGTGTTATCAACTCTTTTGACCTTCTTGATGAACGTTGACGTCCAAACTACAGGAGGTCCAGATCTGATCTCAAACTGGGTATCTGCTAACCTGGTTAACCACTCATATAGCTCCTGATGGATTCCTCCAAAGAATATCTCATTTATATTAGTAAAAATATACCTTCCTAACCAATCCTCTATACTAAGATTAGGGTTCTTGTTTTGGGATTCGGCGAAGTCATTTTCTTGATCCTCTATCCACTTCTGAATCTTTGTCTTTGATGGGAACCACCTTGACATTCCCTCAATAAGATTCCTGTCCCGACAACGGAACCATTTGTTGGCATAGGGGCAGATCCAGGGTTCAAATCCAAGAGTGCACCAACAAGCCCTAACTATTGGCCCTTTCGGCTACACCTGCGAAGCAAATCCAGTCTCACCCGAAGCAACTATGGGGGGTTGTAGGACAGAGATTTCTACAACGAAGGGAAATCTCAAGTGGATCCAACACTAGAACAATACAACATGCATATATCACTTATCATCTTAGATCTATTCCAAAAATCTATCAGATCTAACATAGGAATGCAATAACAATATATCAAAGGAAAAAGACCATAGCATCAATCACACACACAAGACAAGATATACATGGTTCACCCTCTCTCTAGGGATACGTCCACAGAACTGTGCTTTATAATATATTAAGGTGAAGCATACAGTTCTTGTCTGTGCTCTCAGCTAGCATATATTCCTTATTCTTCTCTCTATCTCTCCCCTCCCTGCACACCCAGCTGCAGGGTTGATCTTCACACCCAACTGAAGATCTTACAATACAGAAGGCTCTCATACTTAGAACTTCTCTCTCTCACAATGTTACTCACTCGATCACACAAAAACAATCACAACACCAACAATAGTAACAACAAGGACAAAAACAACCCATCCCAGGTCCTCTTGACCTCTATTTATACATTACAATAGCTCACCGACATCCTTAGGCTGAAACCTAAGTGTCAAAACCCTATATACCAAGAACCTAGGTGTCTAAAAACCAAGGTCAACTTGACCTACATTTTTAGGGCTTCACCAGCCTATCTTTCCTTACTTCTCATGCGGTGCTCCAAAGCATCCAATGGTGGCTTTTTCCACTTGCTGATTTGTCCATGATCCTTCTTCCTTCCTGATCTGTCATCCTCGATATCCTCATCCAACGACTTGATTCCTTTTACTTCGCTCCATATTTTCTTCTCTTTTGCTCACTTCCACCCAGTAATAGTCATTGTGTCTTCCGCGCAGTTCGTATTTTGCCTTTTCTTCCTTGATCTTTGCTTACTTTCATAACCAAGGGCCAACACCCAGTCTTCGTCTGTTATGGATGTGGGATGTTTTTATTTTCCCAAAATCACCTTCACCATGCCTTGTTGCACGAGCAGATCATGCATCTTAACCTTCTAGATCTTGAAATTGTTCTTGCCATTGAACTTCTCAATTTCGAACTTAGCACTCTGCATCTTTTTCATTAGAGGAAACATAAAAGCAAACACTGTTTCTTGTAATAACCAAGGCCCTTTCAGAAAACATGTGTAGGAATAATGGTTTAATCTTTTACAAGGTTTAATAAAAAAAAAAATTTAATAAAAAACCTTTCCTTTTATTTAAGAAAAAATTAAAGTCACCTTTTTTAAAAATCCCCCACCTTCCAAATATAATATAATATGAATAGAAGACTTAATACAATATGCATACTATATAATATTAATACCTTTACCTTTTTCTAATTTCATCCTCCATCGATGTGTTTAATTCCTTAAATTCCTTTAAATAATCGCATCCTTAAATTCTTTTTTAAAAAAAGACCATGTGAATTTTTCTTAAAGGCCAGCGTTGAAATGCATATACATGCGCTCCCTTTAGTTATACCGACAACGCTGAAATGAATATGCATATCCATGATAAGTGAAGTACTAAAACAATGCTCCCCTTCACTAGAGCTGCCAACGCTGAGTTGTAAACAATGCTCCCTTCCAGTTTTCTCTTGAGCGTGCGGCTCCTTCAGCGAACAAAACAAACGAGAACCAAATAAACCAAATGATTTAGAGAAAAAGTTGGAACTTCTGGATCTGGGAAGTCCATAAAGGAAAAAATGGATGACAT
>ML782180.1:41872-64386 GCA_009831015.1 Picea engelmannii
TCAATATAGCATAGAAAAACCTTATAAAAAGTACTCAACGCCTTGAAAAAGAGATAATTTTAGATAATAAGCCTCTTCGAGGGGGAAACCTCCTTTTACCCCACTTAAATGTTCAAGTACAAGATGATTCAAAATGAAAATGTATCCTTGGTATATATATGAGACTAGGAGGTATAATTACAACTAATGGTCTAAAGCCGACATAAATAAAATAACATTACTAATATAATATGATCCAATTAAGGTGTAATGAGATAATATTAGGGCTTAACAGATTTCAAAAGGAATCCCAATCCCCCGGTCCAGCAGAGACCAATAAAAAATGAAGATCAGAAAATCAAAGCTCCTTTCAAAACAAAAAACATTATGCAAAGCGATGATGTACAAGAATTTGAGGGGTTAGATGAATATATTTACAACCTAAGTGATAATGATCAAGAACCTCACCTAACCAGACAAGATTACAAAAGGTATTTAGATCAAGAAACATTGTTTGGAAACGAGGTAAGTATAAATAATATGGGAGAATCTGATTATCAAGGAATCGTCGACTCTATTATGGCCGAGCTTCAACAAAAATATAATTTAAGGCCTAGAGATACAAATTCTACAAATGCTCCACCAAGGAAGATCTTGTCGAGAAATCAAACAAATGAGACAACTCAAACATCTATTGAAACACAAGCTGCCAAGAAAAAGACAGTTTAAACACAAGCTTCCAAGACAAAAACAACTGAAACAAAAGCTCCCAAAACAAAGACAGCTGAAACACAAGATGCCAAAACAAAGACAACTGAAACACAAGCTGCCAAAACAAGTACAATTGAAAGCAAAGCAACGCAAACTAATAGACAAGAAAAAAGAGAAACATAAATCCCCACCAGAGAGGACGAAAAGACAATTGGAAGTTTCAATCTAGAAAATGAAATTAATAAAATCAAAATTCCTATGCCCGTGGTTGAATTAGCAAAAAATCGGATGTATAGAAAACAAATTGCCAAAATGATAAATTTCTCAAACACTGAAATTCATGCGGATACTATTAATTTATAAGATGATAGAACTACTATAATGTTTGGTCCATATATCGAAAATGCTAAAGATCCTATTGCCCCTTTTTATATTACGCTGATTGTGCATGATCACCTACTTCATAACTGTATGTTGGAATCTGGAGCCTCCCATAACTTAATGCCCAAAGTTTTTATGGAAAAACTTGGCCTCAAAGTTACCATACCATATCAAGATCTATATTCTTTTGATTCAAGAAATGCAAAAGGTCTTGGTATGATAAAATATTTGGTGGTTAATCTTGCATAGATCCCTATGAAGAATATTCTCATGGATGTAGTCATTGCTGATGTTCCTGCGAAATATGGCATGTTGTTATATAGGTCTTGGGATGCCAAACTTGGAGGATTTCTTCAATTAGATATGACATATGATACAATCTCGATCTTCGGTGGACAGTTCATCCATCTATACAGAAAGACAAGACTGGAATATACCGTAAGTGACCCACATAACCCAAATAATTATCTAGTTTATGTCGCAGATCAAGATTTAGGAAACTATATATTATCCATTGATGATGGTTTTGATGAATGTACAAAAGAAAATAGTATAGAAGAAAATGATTCAGAAAATGAAAACAAAAAAATCGAAAAAAACAAACAAAAATGTAAATAGCATAGGGGTTTGGAAAATGTTTTTTGACGATGCTTCGTCTTGGGAAGGAGCCAGAGTTGGAGTTCTTTTTGTGGCACCCAGAGATGAAATCATAATTCCTTTCTCATATAGGTTACAGTGGGACATTGACTATACCAATAATGTATGCGAGTATGAAGCTCTGATATTGGGAATGGAGGCTGCCGGGAAGCTGAAAATTAAAAATCTAATAGCTTACGAGGATGCATAATTAATTGTAAAACAAATAAGGAAATAGTATCAAGCCGATCATCCAAGGCTAAGGTTGTACAAGAACTGTGTCTGGGTTTTGATCGAAAACTTTTTCTCATAGTTTAATATTCATCATATTCCCAGGGTAAAAAATCAACAAGATGACTCCCTAGAAAAAGCGGCTGCTGCTTTTATGTTGCCTACAGTCTTGAAGCTAAAATATCACATAGAAATGAGGCACATGAATTCAATACCAAATACTGTCCAACACTGGCAGGTTTTTGAAGATGATGAATAGATCAAGCAGTTTCTGGAAATGGTGTATGAATTTTCAGAAACACACATCAACCAGGAAAATCGAAACGACCTTACTTGGGTCATGCAAGAAGACAAAGACCCTCAGAAGTTCCAAGATAAGATCACTAACCACCGCATGTTGGTGTTAAAAAACAATCAAATTTCTAAGGGTCTAATTCCATTAGAGAGATTATTTGATAAGGACGATATACCTCTGAAGTCTACCTTGCAGCCTTAGCCCGAAGAGGTTGAAGATTGCGACATAGGCACTAAGGAAAACCCCAAACTGGTCAAAATTTCCAAATACCTTCCACTCGAAATGAAAAGTAAATATGTTGAATTACTCAAACAATACAAAAATGTCTTCGTCTATTCTTACGATGAACTGAAAACTTCTGATACCACTGTTATCGAGCATAAAATCCCTTTGAAACCAGGCATCAAACCTTTCAGGAAAAAGATCAGATAGATAAACTCGATACTCCTCCCTGTAATAGAAAGAGAGGTAAAAAAGCTCCTGGATGCAAAAATTATTGTTCCACTCAGATATTCTGAGTGGGTAGCTAATTTAGTTCCAGTTAGAAAAAAGAACGATGAAGTTAGACTCTGCGTGGATTTCAGGAACCTAAACAGATCGTCTCTTAAAGACAATTATCCGCTCCCTAAAATGTATCACATTCTCTAAAAAGTGGTCAGGGCTAACCGAATGTCTATGATTGATGGCTTTTCAGGTTACAATAGAATTGTGGTCCACGACGATGACAAAGAGAAAACCTCGTTTACCACTCCATGGGGTACTTTCATGTATGACAAAATGCCATTTGGTTTGATGAACGCAGGGGCCACTTTTCAACGAGTGATGGACATAGCCTTTGTCGATGAAACAAATATGTTTGTCATTATCTATCTTGACAATTTAACTATTTTTTCTAACTCTGATGCAAATCATTTGGTACACCTCGAACAAACATTCTAGAAATGTCGGAAATTCTGTTTGTCCCTAAATCCCAAGAAATCTCATTTTGCAATGTAGGAAGGTAAACTCTTAGGTCATATAGTATCTAAGGAAGGAATCAAAATTGATCCAAAAAGGGTTGAATCCATAGATACAATAAATATTCCTAGAAACAGAAAGGAAATTCAGTCTTTTTTAGGAAAAATATTTTTTTTAAGAATATTCATTCCAAATTTCACTGAAATTGTTAAATTGATTATAGATATGCTAAAAAAGGATAGTGAGGTCAAATGGATGACCAAGGCCAAATCATCTTTCGAACGCATCAAGAAAATGATAGGAGAAGCACCGGTGCTAGCCAACCCAAATTATATGAAAGAGTTCTTGATTTTTTCATTTACCTCTGAACATACTATTGCAGTCGTGCTCTTACAAAAGAACGATGAAGGTTTTGAGCAGCCAATAACATTTTTCAGTAAAAGTCTTAGAGACACAAAGTTGAGATATGATATACTAGAAAAATAGGCATACGCAATGGTGAAAGCCCTCAAAGCTTTCCAAACTTATGTGCTTCATTCCAAGGTGATTGCCTATGTACCTACTAGCGCGGTCAAGGACATATTGGTTCAGCCTGACAGTGATGGGAAAAGAGGCCGATGGTTAGCTAAAATTCAGGAATTTGACCTTGACGTAAAACCGACCAAACTCATCAAGGGTTAGGGTCTGGCTAAGCTATTAGCCAAATCAAATTTCAGAGCACTCAAAATAAATCATTTACAACCTTACAAAGAACTTCTAGATATAGAAGAGTTTGATGTGGAGACTCTTGAAACTTAGATTCAAGAAAAATTCTCTTCCTCGGCTTGGTATAGCGACATAGTTTTCTATCTCTTGACTCTGTAGTGCCCTAGTGATATGACTCCTTGTAAAGAGAGAACATTGAAACTACACGTTGTAAAATACTGTATTATTGACAATCAATTGTATTGGAAGGATCCCCTGGGTTTTTTGCTAAGATGTATAACAGAGGATGAAACAAAGAATATTATAAATGAGTTTCATGAAGGGGTGTGCGGAGGACACCACGCTTGGAGGTAAACGGCCTATAAAATCTTGAGAGCTGGATATTATTGGCCAAAGTGATTTAGAGATGTAAATACTAAAGTCAGAACCTGTAACTCCTATCAACTATTCTCAAGAAAACAAAAGATTCCGGTCAAAACAAAAGCTCGGTTTCAACAATGGGGTCTCGATTTCATCGAAGAAATCCATCCACATTCAAGTGCACAACATAAATGGATATTAATAGCCATAGACTATTTCACTAAATGGATAGAATCCATTCCGACATGAAACACTACAGACTTAGTGGTGATCAATTTCTTAGAATAAAACATTTTATCTAGAGTTGGTTGTCCTCGAAAGATTGTTACTGATAATACCCAAGCTTTCAAATCCATGACGATGGTCAATTTTTGTTAGAAGTATAGTATTGTACTAGGACATTCCACAACCTACTATCCTCAAGGAAATGGATTAGCTGAATCATCCAATAAGAGCTTGATCACTATAATTAAAAAGGTGTTGAATGAAAACAAGAAAGCGTGGCACATTCATTTGAAATACGCTTTGTGGGAAAATCAAATAGGAACTAAAAAATCAATCAGAATGTCTCCTTTCCAAATGGTGTATGTCAATGATGTAGTCCTCCCTATAAATCTCTCTCTACCTATGATGAATCTTTGGCAAGACTCAAAGGAGGAACCTAACGATGTTACCCGAAGGATGAAACAATTGATTGAAGTACAACAAAATAGGGCTGAAGTGGACGAGAAACTTCAGAACTATCAAGATAACATGAAAGCCCCATTTGATAAAAAAGATAAAGATAGAGAGTTCCTCCTTGGTGACCTAGTATTGAAATGGTATGCTAGAAAGGAAGACGCTGGAAAGCACGAAAAGTTTGATCACATCTAGTTCGGACCTTTCAAGATCATTGATTCAGAGGGAAAGCATTCATTTCTATTAGAAAACCTTGATGGGAAAATCCTTAACGCCCCTATCAACGGGCACTTTCTGAAACACTTCATGCAGTAATCAGATTCCAAACTCTCATTGTACATACCGGTTTGATTTTCATATTTTGTTTGCAATTCTTTGTTTCTTCAGTAATTTTTTGCTTTCACTGTAAATAAAACCAGGTTTGTTGATTTCAAGTAAACAAAAATATAAAAATAAGTAACACATAGAGTTCTAGTATGCAGAAGTTCTTGACATTTCTCACGTTTATTTTCAAGTAGGATACTTCCTGATAGTCGAGAGAAATGATGTATAAGAAATCAACACTCACTTTTCAGAACATGAGCTTTCTCTCGAAAACATGTGACAAATAAATGGTTTACTTAGTTGAAAATATAAAGAAAATCTGAGGTATGCGCTTCTACCTTACTGTCTCAAGTTAAATTTTTGAGGGGATATCACTAAGTATGGCAGAAGTCTCATCTGTGTAGATATTGTCACCTAGTCTACAACTAGATAAATGTAAAATTATAGCTTAGTCCTAAAAAAATTCTTTGAGTAAAATTAAAATCAAAATAAATAAAATGAAATAAAATTTATAAAAAAGAAAATAAGAATAAAAGAAGCTCGCAAATCAGGAAGTAGGTATGAATAGGTAATATCCCTTCTAAACATTTAACTCTTCAATCTGTTCCCATCCATGATGTTTGAAAGCTTTAATTCTGTTTTGACTTGCGCATCCTAATTTTAAAATCTCCATAGAAATACAGAGTTTGCCTTGACTCAGGAAGCTTAAAAGACTAGATCCTCAAAATGAGTGTAGGCAAAGTTTTTGTGAGTCCTCTGATTGTAACTGGGAGAAAGTGTGTCTAGGATAATCCTGACTACTTTAGCTCTTCTATCATATTTTAAACCGATTCGTTTCACTCAAGGAAAGTCTCTGGAAATTAAAATATCCCTGTGATAACTTCCCTGTAGGCAAAGGTGTTTTAAAGGTCAGGGGAGGATTAGCCCAGAGTAAATCAAAGTGAGTTGATAGATATTAGCTACTAAATTATAAACAGATATCATCCCATGTATGATATATACAAATTGATTCCCTGAACTTCAAAAATATAAAAAAAATAAAATAAGACGAATGGTGAAAGGAAATTCATAATCCAATTGCCCCCATCTAGTCCAAGACAAATGGTGAAAGGATATTTGAAATTCGATTGCCCCCATTTTGTCCAAAAGAGATGATGAAATGAAATTCATTTAAATGATTTCCCTCATCTCAACAAAGTGCAAATTGAAGTGGTAAAAGGAAATTCAATGGGAAATGTAGATAACTTCACTGGGGTACTGAACAGGCTCGCTGGCAATGAAGAAATGTCTACAATATCTACAAGGTTGTTATACATGTATATAATGTGCTATGGTAGCTAGTCCTCTTTTCGACAAAGATTTACACTCTAAGCTGACAAGGGATCCCCAAATTAAAATTGCTAAATTTTACTTTACCTTGATGCGAAAAAAATCAACCAGAGTCTGATATATTGATTAAAGTTATCTTGATTATCTTAAATAGACCCAAAATTAGTTCCACAAAAAAGAAAGCGATAGACAGCCTAAACTTAAGTTTGGTGAACGATCGAGTTTTTGAAAGATTTCTGAGATAAGGCTGAAGTCTAATATCTTTGTTTGTTTTCTCATAAGCGTTTCATAGAAATGCAATAATGACTCCATTTACCCAATAAAGGCACTTGGTCTACTGTTATTCGACGTCTCACAGGGAGATGTGATCCCTAGATGGAGCCTATGTTGGAACACATATATATTTCTAAACTTTGGAATTTAAATGGATTTCATTCCCTTTAAAATAAAAACAACGCGTGTGTGATTCTCACCGTCAATGAGCTCTTCCATATAATAAAATGATCCTAATACCTTAGAAACTATGGAGCTGCCTACTCGTTAAAAAGAAAATCAAATCACTAAAGAGTACTTTGTAATTTTGGATTTCGGAGTTTCCTGCTTCAGATGTGTTAACATGCCTCACCTTCAAAGTCCCGATACGTAAAATCCTGAAATATCTTAAGCATTAAAATGGTTTAAATAAGGATTAAAAATGATTAACGATTAATTAATCACATTGTGATTTCACATTTCGGGGATCTTTCCTTGAGAAAATTTCAATATCCCAAAGCCCAAACTCCCAAAATGTATTAAGTGTTAAGTCAGGCTAATTAAGGATTAAAAAATGATTAACGATTAATTAATCTCATCGCGATTTTGCATTTCGGGGATCCTACCTCGAGCGACTTTCAATATCTCGAGATCCGAAACCTGAAATATTTGAGGTTAAACATGATTATTTAAAAGGATTAAACATGATTAAAATTAATTAATCACATTGTGATTTTTCATTTCGGAAATCACATCTTGAACTGTTATAAAATATCCTGAGATCCAAAATTATGAAATTTACTAAACGATAAGTGCAATTAACTAATACATTAATGACGATTATCTCATGATTAATCTTTCGTTGAATCATAGCATGGATAAATTCAAATTTCATCTATGCTTTTCTCGATCATGAACCACCTGACATTAATAATTGATCTATGGAAATCATTTCGAATAAGATCTCAGAACACCGCATAAATATTTTCCATTAAGGAAAGTAAATACATTGTCAGTGAAGGTATGCGTAAATTGATACTCTTAAGGTGAAAAATACATTGAAGTTTGAACTCTATTTGCGTTTTCCTAGAATAGCATGCTTAGCGAGATAATAAGTTTGTGCATTTTTGTGACAGGTAACATAGTGTTGGGTTTGCTACTATCACGACTCCGTGAAAAATGGTTAAGGGGAATGGCGAGAGCTCGAGCCAAAACACATATGTCCTCTCAGACACATCGTCGAGAGCTGTGGAGACCATAAAAACCTGGACGCAGGTATTCAATATTCTACAACATGAATTGGTAAATTGCCCAGATGATTCAGGTGACGAGGAGATGGAGACCCTTGCTACCAAATACAAAAATGTTGCCCAATCAAAGCTACATAAGATAACAATGAGGCCTAGACTCCTGCCTTACAATGATATGATTGCTTGGGCACTAGAAAACGTTGATATCTCAACTAGGACCATCTTCAATTCACAAAAGGCTGCAGTTGGGTCTTTCTAGCCAGAACATTTACAGGTAATGTACAAATTCTCTCCAACACCAAATTTCATTTACAATGTCGACTTCCTAATAGACTTTGACAAAAAGGAATGTGCCCAATATGGAAGAAACGTGCCCAACTTAATTTATGATTGGTGCTCTCGCCTTGAGAAGTTCATAGTTGAATCCCATGGCATATACATAGTTTCCTCACTAGAGCCTCACATGATGTATGTAGTAATGATGATGTGTAGACTCTACAGAAGTGAAAACACAATCCATTTCTCATTACCATCGGTGCCTATTATGCAGATAGTAGCAGATGGGTATTCTATTGATTGGGCCAAGATGTTGTGAGACAATTTGGTTAGGGAGATTACAGAATATCAGTCACTGAAATATAAGGGGAAACCTACCCCCCTTTTCATGTTGGCTTACACCATGGACGACGTCTATTTTATGACACCTTTTCCTCTGATGGGATCGAAATGGACTCCAACTAGTGTCAAGCCCATGCATGTTTACCATTCAAAACTTTGGGAAGATAAAGAGAAATATTTCTTCTACGAAATATGCAACTGGGTGGTGGTGTCGATGCATACCGCTATATATGGTTGCCCACCTCCCAGGATTTCTGAACAAATTGTGGCTAATCTGGGCAAGATAACAGACTGGTACATTGAAGATTATTTCTCCTATATTAGGGTTTTCGGTTGTTTAGTTCCTCCACATGTTGTGCCTAAATTTTTACCAGATCGATTGGTGTGCCATGAAGTAGCACATTCAACTATGCATGAGAGAATTAATAAGGAGCTGAAAGCAGTACAGAAAAGGGTATGAACCACCTTTCCCCTATAGATTGGTATGTTTTCTCTACTGAATTTTGGCCATTTGAAAGTAGAAGTCACGGCCTTGGAAGAAATCAAGATGGTCAATATCGAATTCAAGAAGTATGATCCACAAAAGGTCATAGGTAATCACATGGCCCTCTACAATTTTAAAAGATATGAACATGAAGATTCTCCTCGGGACAAAATATTCCGAGGAGAAAGGTCCTATCAAGAGGTCTTGATTTGAGTTCAATCTCTGGCTCGAGATAAATTGGCTGAGTTTTATAACTTCCAGAAGAACTGAAGAAATGGCCTTCCCAAAATATCGCAAGGAGAAACCCTGACATCTTCGGTTGCATAGAGAATAGAGACCTAGAGTGATGAAACAAGGTGCTCCAGTGGACAGGATGCTCAAGAACATATAGAGAAAACCAAGGTTTCGATTCATGTGGAGGACACCCCTTTGACAAACACGACAGGTGATCAAGCTAAAGCTCAGGTTGAAGCCTCGATAAAAAAAGGGAGAAGAACAACCACCATTCACACCAGGTAAATCAGTTACTGATACATCTAGGCAAAATCCATCCACCACGATTGGCAGCCCCATCCAATCTATCACGCCAATAAATTCTAGTAGAGGGAACCCTAGTGCCGAAGTGGTGTTCATAGAGGATCTCACGCCTATTTCGGTAGAAGAGATGCCCCCTTCCAACATCTTCTTTAGCAAGAAGAGAAAGGTTGTAGTAAAAAGAGAAATACATCAGAGGGAGGTGTGCATGTTGTTGTAACAGATATCAAAATTGATTGTGATGCCCAAGGACCCCTTCACTGAAGGAAACGGAAAAGACTTTCGGAGCAGCTCATACTCGACCTGTATGTGTATGTGAATTCCCTCAACATGGGTATTCATTGCCTATTTGCTCCCTGGAATTGTCAATGAGGGCTTGAAAAGTGTATGGGGCAATGTTGGACGATTGACATTAATTGTAATAGCTCATATGTCATTTGAGGCTTATTTCCTTCTAACATTTCATAGATGGGAGGATTCTAAAGATTACTATTATTATTGGCAAACCGTGTGGCCAGGTATTCAATGGTCGATACTTTCTTGCATTGCCCTATCACTAGCAATTATATTGTTGGTTGTGCTCTTGAGTTGCGCGGTCATAGCAGGTAAAACCATCTGAAACATCATGTCTCAAAAGGTTCCATTAGCCCTCTCATCTTGTTGTAATTCCGCTGAAGGCGGATTGTGCAAGAATATTGAAGATCACGTCCTCAAAGATTGGATTGTGGTTTGTGCCTCCCAGCCTGACTACATCATGGCCAGATCAATATTCAGTGCATTCGCTGGCGTGGTCGTGACTGTTTGCTTGTGTTTTTAGTAGTTAAATGGATATATGTTCCATGGCTACTTGATGCCCCTATGGATAGACTAGTTTATGCTATTCAGTTTGCCTTCATGGTAGTAGGAAGCATAGTCGTGGTATTCATATGGTTAACAACCATTTTTTATTTTCCCAAAGATGTACGGTGCTTTCTCGACTTCGAAGATTTTTTGACAAGGAGTCTTGTTCAGCAGAAAGACGATCTCCATGGATGCCGATTATTTCTGTCTTTATTACTCACCATGTTGATTTGGGTGCAGAAATTCATGGTATTACTCAGCAAAGTCTGTTGGTTTCTCTCTCATTTTGCATTCGGAAATATCCGACCTTTCATAATGAGTAAGAAAAAATATGCTGAATTTTCAAAATACTACGAAGTTTTGGAGACCATACGAATGCCGGGAGAAAATACCGACAGCCTGTGGAGAGAAAATGAATCCTCCTTTGAGAAGACACAGAATCATTTCAAAAATGGCATTGAAAATGCTTACTGTCAAGCATGGTGTTTCATGGATATGGTTAACCGTTCAGATCCAGAAGCCAAACTAGTGAGCGAGGCAGCGGACAACGAATTCAACATTATTGAAAACGTTTGGAAGAAGCATCGTAAGATACAGTCTCTTCGAAATTCCAAGTGCAACCAATCAGCCGAGAAGACAAGAGATAACATATGATTACCAATTAAGCATGGGTGGGCATTTAAACGACAAGTGTTAGTATCCCTAGAAAATCACAAGTGCGATTGGTGATTTTCGTTGGCTGTAACCTATGACGCTGGGTTTGTTGCGTTAACTACCACATTGGTGCATACTATGCCCACCAAATCTCCCAAGGAATTCAACCGTTGCGAAGATATTCTCTATCATGATGCTTAGGACAGCTATGCCAAAACACACGATGCTATACAGGACGGAAAGACTGTTTCTTCAGCCAGGTCGAGGCTTTGTATGGAGAAACCATTATCGACGTTTCCTGCAGTTGTCTTGGCATAACAACGCGGACAAATGTGACCGAAAGTCTGCAGACCTGGACTTTAATGGAGATGGAGCCACGCAGAAACGTGCTAACACTCACAACGGCAAGGCCTTCATTTTGTCTTCAGATTCTTCTTTGGATGACGAGTACAGTCACGATATGAAGGAAAGGTCCATTAGCTTCGACAGCTGGAAGCAGCTTTGGCGGTGTGCCATTATTTGGACAATGTCACGTTAGATGCAGACCCATCCCACAGTTACTGTGTGGCTCTTGTTGTTCCATCCCGTCAAGCTATAGAAAGTTGGGCTCAGAAGGAAGGAATCATTTACAAATATTTTTCAGAGCTGTGATCAGCGAGGACAGTGATTTAATGGCATATGGTTTCAATGTAGTTATTTACAAAATGGATCGGTCTGGAGATGGAGAAGAAGTTATAATGGACAAGGTTTTCAACTGTTCGACTGTGCCTGCTCATGAACGTTCGTTTAAATGTTTCACTCAAGAACTGTTCACAGGCATGTGCGTCCTCGTAGGTTGTGACTTTCTTTCATCAGTCTCTGGTATTGGGGTCAAACAGGCATATTCATTGGTGTTGAAACATAAAAATATAGATCAGGTTCTTTCTGTGTTACAACTAGATAAAAAACGTCATATACATGAAGGTTATGTTAATTCTTTCAAAGAAGCAAATGCGGTTTTCCGTCATGCTCGAGTGTATGATGCTGATATGCTTTTCATTCTTGCCATTGCTGAAGGACGGTTGGATCCAATAACAATGGAATCTTTTGATGAATTTCCACAAATTCCTTCATCGCTAGGACATCAAGCAGTCTATGCAAATGAAGACGGCGAGCTTCCAAAATCAATCAAGAGAATTAAAGATCAAAAAAGATGGCGGTCCATTTTTCCTGTTATCTGAGAAAACTCAAGATGAATTTTGTGCACAGACCGGAGAGGAGTCTTTACAAAAACTAAACATATACAGCGCACAGTAAGAAAGTGAACAAAACAAAGTTAGAAGTTACCGAGGGAGTTGCGGAAACTCAATGTTTTCTGCCAAGCCAAAACGCTTGTGAGCTTGATAGAGATCTAATGACACACTTTAGAGCAGTTGTTGAACATTCATCCAATGATGTCATCCCTTCACATGGATGATAATCAAGTGAAAAACAATGGGATCGCCTTGGATGTAATAGGCCAGAAGAGAGTTTTTCCTCCTACCCGAGACAACAATCCCTTCAAGAGAACAAAGTCAGAAGATTGATCCGTTTCTCTTGCAGACAGTCTTGGCACTTCCTCACCTCAGGATGCATCTAAAATTGATTATGCCGATACCATTTTGTCCACTTGTCAAAGCCATTGGTAGCGGTTCGAGTAGCCTGCAGAGCATACGAAAGAACACCTGGCAGTCGAAATTTTCCAGAGAAGGCGAACTGGTTCAGATTCTCGGAATGCTAAGAGTTTTTTGTTAGATTTTCTCTCTTTTAAAAGAATGAGGTTTGTAACACCCGAGGGGAGGCACGCATGAGCGCAGCACTGGGGGGAAGACCTCTGTCAAGAAGGTTTCATTGTAATCTGAGTTATTTTGTAAGCCATTAATGGAGTAATAAAGAAGATCTGTTATTTGCGACTATGAGATTCATCACGGTCGATTTCTTTCAGCATGTTTTTCTTCTCTTTCAGTTGTGTTAAAACTGTTTGTATTTCATTTATGTGTTCCTTACTCGCAGCTGAAATTGTCTTTACCATATCTTTATGTCTTCCTTAATCCATCACGACTGCATTACATTTTTTTTTCTTCTAACCGATGGGCTTCGTTATACTTTAGTATGACCACTACTATAACGAAAGGATTTGGGTTTTCTGTAATTGTTTATTGCCTTTCCTCTGCACTAGCTATCAGCTGTGTAAGACCAATCTGCATTTTTAGAATTCTGCATGTATCCTTTGCTACGTCGGACTTTCCTTTTTCTTTCCACTACCACATCATGATTTATCAAAGTGCTGAAAGATAGACTTACTTTGCCTCACTTTCTGCAAGTTATTTGATCTCTGCTATTGTCTCTTTTTCTCGGTTTTCATTTGACTCCATGCCTAATGGACCTTTTCCCTGGTTTAACCCCCCAAACTCCAAAAATCCAAGACCATCATTTACCCATAAATATTCCCATCTTTTTCATGTTTACTTCAATTTATTTTGTGACATTTTTCGAGAGATCCCTCTCGGGTTGGAAGAGGGCAGCTTCTAATCCAAAGTGGTTCGAGGTTGCCTCGGGATTGATTTGCTACAACCCATTTCAATTCTGAGTGTCAACACCTATCAAGAAGCATAGAGTAATATATGATGGACATGCCCAAGAAGAAACAGATTTCACTACGGACATGGAAGATTCATTAGGAACCCTTTCCACTACAAACCAGTTTTCGGTGGGCAACCTGAAGGAAAAGTTGAAGCAGAAGGATTTTCCGATGAGCCAGTTGCAGAAAAAAATAAAGACTATAGAGAAGGGAGTCATAAGCGAGATGACTAAAAGCTTTGAGAAGATTATAGCCCACAACAGTCATGAAATTCAACAGCTCAAGATCAGCCTTGATGAGATGCAGAGAAATTCACAGGCAAGCAGGGAATTGGTCAAACAACTGTAGGTGAAAATAAGCCTGACCAAAAAAGAAGCAGTGGATATATCATCTTTCCAAGCCCAATATTTACAGGTACATGAGAAGCTGGGATCAACCCAGTGAAGCCTTTTGACTAAAATAGAAGGCATTCAAGACTATTATCGATTGGTAGAACACTCTTTAGATAATATTTGCATGAAAGAGAAGGAGGCCACTACAACTAGAGTTACATTCTAGGAGGTTGTCCTATCAGCAACAAAGGAGGAAGTTGCCAGGGTCACCAAATTGTCCCTCTCAGAACAAACCCAAGGAGATATAATACTTAAGACCTGGGAGGCTAATATAGTTGAAAGTAAAATATTGGATAAGGAGGTGAAAAGAGCTTGTAAAGAAGCATTCTATGCTCTTGACAAAGAATCACTGTACCTGGGAAGAGATAATATCTCTGAGGCCATGGGATAGATTGATATGGTAAAAAATCAATCTGATTTCAAGGCAAGTATGGAATAATCCCGGGCCAAAATTTTACAATTGAAACAGGTTGACCTTACTCTGATGAATAAATGGATAGTCAACCCTAGATTAAGACTACATTCTCTATCTCTATAAGCTATTAGGGTGGAAGATAAGCTGCTTCATATAGAAAGGAAGTTTTATACCTTTGAGGCAAATGATACCAGGCATCCCTCCAGGCTGGTGGTGCAATTTGTGGGCAGATGCATTCAGTGCATCGAGTAAGGGAAAACCAACACATCTAGGAACAAATGATGCACATGTCATGATTAGAGACGAATTGTTTTCTGAGATGGAGTACGCGAATAAGAAATGTATCTGCCAGTAAGGAAAGAGACAAAAATTTGAAGATGAAACGTTTTCATTTTTTAATTTGTAATATTTAATGTTTTGAATTATGAGAATTCGAACCGTCTAGAGTTGGGATCATTTTGTATAAATGCATAGTTTTAAGAATTAAGAAATATTACTTCTTGCCATATTGTAACTAAGAAAACTCATCCTTTTGTGAGTATAATTACAAGTGCAGACAAGGATTCAAAATTTTGTGAAGTTTGAGTTATGTGATCTTCTTGTATTTCATATCTCTATTTTTGTTTATGTTACTCCTTGATAAGTGAGTGGTTGAAATTTAGTACAACATCTACTATAATCACATGTTATCGGTCATTTGAAAAGAAATAAGTTTTTCCTCTTTATTTTCTATTAGTAAATACAAGACCTACAAGCTACTTGGATCATTGTATCTTATATCCTTTTAAGGGTGCATTCTATATTTTCTTCTACTGTGAACAAGGTAAGATTCATCTGTCATTGATGCCTCATTTTGTTTAATAGTTTTGTAATTTTCTCTCACATCACTTGATTTTATTACTTGACTCAGACGACGAAACACGACATATGTCCTGTTGATTTATTAATTTCATTTAAGAGTTAATTCTCATATAATTAACGAAAGAAAAAACAATTTTTAAAACATTCCTTAAATTCTTGATGCCTTGACATTACTCTTTGAGCCTTAAGTGTAATATCAGGAAAACCATCTTTTTGGCATCATTACCAGGGATGGAGAAACAAAGTTATTTTTCCCTGGGAGAACGACATGGTAAGTTTCTCTCTTTGATAATGAACAAATATTGAATACATTTATAAGGCTATTTTTTATCTTTCACTTGGCAACTCCACTATAGACAAACTGGTATTCGTTAGAAAGAATACCAGGAAGAACCTAGACGATCAGTAGACTACGCTTGTATCCGATCCTGAAAAGCTATTAAAACTAAGGGGATACCTCAAGAAGACTGTTGTATCCACAAGTAAGGTTTACCAACCCAAAAGTTTTCAAATTGATGCTAAGGTTCCACTTGAACAATCAACCTCGCAAGAAGGTTATACGCAGAGCCACTTCAGAGATACATCAACTGAGAAGTTTGCATCTGAAACCTTAAACCCCGAGTTGGTTCTACCTGATATTAAAGCCGAGATCGATTCGACTTCCCCCTTGAATAGTAAAGTAAAAGACCCCTTTCGATACATGCTTTTATTGATATTCCATTGGTCCCCGAAGTAAAGGTTTTAGCTCTTGAAGACTCTGAGGACTATATCTCTTACCCTGATTCAACTCCTATTGGTTCTCCTGTTTATATATTCTGTAAATTCGAAGAACCCAGTCCTCATTTCCCTTTTCCCCCCTTTTCAGATTTTCTCTCTCCTAACAGTCAGCTTCCATAACCTCTTTTACTTCATCTTGAGACAGTAGAAAGGTCCCTAGCATTTTATGAAATCCCTCTCTTTAAATCCCAAAATTCATCACCCCCACATCAAATGGTTGTTGTTGGAGGAGGTGGTGTCGTAGGTGGTTCTGGAGGAGCAAGCGGTGCTGGAAGAGAAGGTGGTCAAGGACCACCACCTCCACCCCCTATAACGTTCACCAAAGTGGTGGCCAGATATTCCCCTTTAGTCCTTCCCCCTGTTCTTCATGATTTACCAGAAAATTATATGAAGAACTTACCAAAATTAACAGGAGAAGGAGATTTAACTGCCACTAACCACATAAACATTTTTTATGAATTCGTTGATATCCTTGGCATTGAACATGAGGATGTTTATTCGAGACTTCTAGTACAAAATTTTGAATTTCAAGCAAGATTCTAGTTTCGAGGGCTTTAGTTAGGTTCTATAACATCTTATGACACGCTAGAAAACGCCTTTTTAAGGTAGTGGGGAGAGAAGAAATATCACTTGTATTATCTAACGGAGTTTGGAGCTCTGAGGAAAAAGACTTCAGAGTCAGTCCTAGAATTCACCCAGAGGTTTAATAAACTCTATCATAAAATTCCATCAAAGGTCAAACCCTCTTAGCTCACAGCTAAGGTGACTTTTGTAGGGGATTTAGAGCTCGACTTTTCCTTACTTTTGTGGGAGAGGAGATTAGCTGATCTCACCAAAATGCAAGACGATGCCATGAAAATTGAATTGAACATGATGGAATTAGGTAAAATAAAGGCGAAAGTCAAAACGGGAACCAAAGAAACCAAACGCTTTAGAGAACAAGCTGGAACTTCTAGATTTGGGAAGTCCACAGAGGAAAAAATAGATGACATGGCTAAAATAATTAAAGAATTATCAAATAAAATCTCCAAAATGGAATTAGACCAGGCTAAACCTGATTCTTTTGCTAGGAGAGATTTCAAAAGGAATCCCAATCCCCCGGTCCAACAGAGACTAGTAAAAAATGAATATCAGAAAATCAAAGCTCCTTTCAAAACATAAAACATTATGCAAAGTGATGATGTACAAGACTTTGAGGGTCTAGATGAAGATATTGACAACCTCAGTGATATTGATCAAGAACCTCACCTAACGGCCAGACAAGATTATGAAAGGTATTTAGATCGAGAAACATTGTTTGGAAACAAGGTAAGTATAAATAATATGGGAGAATTTGATTATCAAGGAATCATCGACTATATAATGGCCAAGCTTAAAAATATATATAATTTAAGGCCTAGAGATAAAAATTCTACAAATGCTCCACCAAGGAGGATCTTGTCGAGAAATAAAACAAATGAAGCAACTCAAACATCTACTGAAACACAAGCTGCGAAGACAAAGACAGTTGAAACACAAGCTACCAAGACAAAAACAACTGAAACACAAGCTACCAAAATAAAGACAGCTGAAACACAAGTTGCCAAAACAAAGACAGTTGAAAAACAAGTTGCCAAAACAAGGACAACCGAAACCAAATCAATGCAAACTAATAGACAAGAAAAAAGAGAAACAAAAATCCCCACCAGAGAGGTCAAAAAGATAGTTGGAAGTTTTAATCTGAAAAATGAAATTAATAAAATCAAAATTCATGTGCCCCTGGTTGAATTAGCAAAAAATCCGATGTATAGAAAAAAAAATTCCAAAATGATAAATTTCTTAGATACTAAAAGTCATGCGGATACTATTAATTTAGAAGATGATAGACCTACTATAATGTTTGGTCCGCATATCGAAAATGCTAAAGATCCTATTTCCCCTTTTTATATTACGTTGATTGTGCTATATCACCTACTCCATAACTGTATGTTGGATTTTGGAGCCTCCCATAACTTAATGCCCAAAGTTATTATGGAAAAACTGGGCCTCGAAGTTACCATACCATACCGAGATCTGTATTCTTTTTATTCAAGAAATGTAAAATTTCTTGGTATGATAAAATATTTGGTGTTTAATCTTGCACAAATCCCTGTGAAGAGTATTCTCGTGGATGTACTCATTGTTGATGTTCCTGCGAAATATGGCATGCTGTTATCCAAGTCTTGGGGTGCCAAACTTGGAGGATCACTTCAATTAGATATGATGTATGCTACAATCCTGATCTTCGGTGGACAGTTCACCGGTCTATATAGAGAGACAAGACTGGCATATACCATAAGTGACCCACATAACCCAAATAATTATCCGGTTTATGTCGCAGATCAAGATTTAGGAAATTGTATGTTATCCATTGATGATGGTTTTGATGAATGTATAGAAGAAAATAGTACAGAAGAAAATGATTCAGAAAATGAAAAAAAAAAAATCGAAAAAACAAACAAAAATGTAAATAGCATAGGGGTTTGGGAAAAAAAATTTGACGGTGCTTCATCTTGGGAAGGAGTCAGAAATGGAGTTCTTTTTGTGGCACCCAGAGATGAATTCATAATTCCTTTCTCATACTGGTTACAGTGGGACATTGACTATACCAATAACGTATGCAATTATGAAGCTCTGATATTGGGATTGGAGGCTTCCCGGAAGCTGAAAATTGAAAATCTAATAGCTTACGATGATGCATAATTAATTGTAAAAAAAATAAGGCAACAATATCAAGCAAAGAATCCAAGGATAAGGTCGTACAAGAATCGTGCCTGGGATTTGATCGAAAACATTTTCTCATCGTTCAATATTCATCATATTCCAAGGGCAGAGAATCAACAAGTTGACTCCCTAGCAAAAACGCCTGCTACTTTTATGCCACCTACAGTCTTTAAGCTAAAATACCACATAGAAATGAGGCACAGGCCTTCAATACCAAATAATKTCCAACACTGACAAGTTTTTGAAGACGATGAACAGATCAAGCAATTTCTATAAATGTTGGATGAATTTTCTGAAACACACATCGACYAGGAAAATCAAAACGAACCTACTTGGATCATGCAAGAAGATGAAGACTCTCARAAGTTCCAATATAAGATCACTAGCGGCCGCATGTTGGTGKTAAAAAACAATCAAATTCCTAAGGGTCTAATTCCGTTAGAGATATTATTTGATAAGGACGATATACCTCTGAARTCTACCTTGCAGCATCATCATGAAGAGGTTGAATATTGCGACATAGGCACTAAGGAAAACCCCAAACTGGTCAAAATTTCCAAATACCTTCCACCCGAAATGAAAATAAAATATGTTMAATTACTCAAAAAATAAAAAGATGTCTTCTCCTAGTCTTACGATGAACTGAAAACTTATGATACTTTGTTATCGAGCATAAAATCCMTTTGAAACTGGGAATCAAACCTTTTAGTCAAAATCTCAGACAGATAAACCCGATACTCCTGCCATAGAAAGAGAGGTAAAAAATCTCCTGGATGCAAAAATTATTGTTCTGCTCAGATATTTCGAGTGTGTAGCTAATTTAGTTCTAGTTAGAAAAAAGAACGACGAAATCAGGCTCTGTGTGGATTTCAGGAACCTAAACAGATCATCTCTTAAAGACAATTATCCGCTCTCTAAAATGGATCATGTTCTAGAAAAATTGGTCGGTGCTAACCGAATGTCTATGATTGATGGATTTTTAGGTTACAATCAAATTGTAGTCCATGACGATGACAAAGAGAAAACCACGTTTACCATTCCATGGGGTACTTTCATGTATGACAAAATGCCATTTGGTCTGATGAACGCAGGGGCCACTTTTCAATGAGCAATGGACATAGCCTTTTTTGGAGGAAGAGATAAGTTTGTCATTATCTATCTTGACGATTTAACTGTTTTTTCTAACTCTGATGCAGAGCATTTGGTACACCTCGAACAAACATTTTTGAAATGCCAGAAATTCAGTTTGTCCCTAAATCCCAAGAAATATCATTTTTCAATGTAGTAAGGTAAACTCTTAGGTCATATAGTATATAAGGAAGGAATCCAAATTGATCCAAAAAGGGTTGAATCCATAGATACAATAAATATTCCTAGAAATAGAAAGGAAATTCAATCTTTTTTAGGAAAAATAATTTTTTTAAGAAGATTCATTCCAAATTTTGTTTAAATTGTTAAATTGATTACAAATATGCTAAAAAAGGACAGTGAGGTCAAATGGATGATTGAGGCCAAAGCATCTTTCAAACGCATCAAGAAAACAATAGGAGAAGCACCGGTGCTAGCCATCCCAGATTATACGAAAGAGTTCTTGATTTTTTCATTTGCCTCTGAACATACTATCGTGGTCGTGCTCTTACAAAAGAAATATGAAGGTTTTGAGCAGCCAATAGCATTTTTCAGTAAAATTATCAGAGACGCAAAGTTGGGATATGATATACTGGAAAAACAGGCATACACAATGGTGAAAGCCCTCAAATATTTCAGAACTTATGTGCTTCATTTCAAGGTGATTGCCTATGTACCTACTAGTGCAGTCAAGGACATATTGGTTCAGTCTGACAATGATGGGAAAAGAGGCCGATGGTTAGCCAAAATTCAGGAATTTGACCTTGAGGTAAAACCAACCAAACTCGTCAAGGGTCAGGGTCTGGCTAAGCTATTACCCGAATCAAATTTCAGAGCACTCAGAAGCCCGGGCCAAAATTTTACAATTGAAACAGTTTGAACTTAATCTAATGAATAAATGGATAGTCAACCCTAGCTTAAGACTACAGTCTCTATCTCTAGAAGCTAGGAGGGTGGAAGATAAGCTACCTCATATAGAAAGGAATTTTTATACCTTTGAGGCAAATGTTACCATGGAGCCTTCTAGGATGGTGGTGCAATTTGTGGGTAGATGCATTGAGTGTGTCGAGAAAGGGAAAGCCAACACATATGGGAAAAAATGATGCATAGGTCATGATTAGAGACCAGTTTTTTTCTGAGCTGGAGTGCGCGAAGAAGAAACATCTATGCCAGCAGGAAAAGAGACAAAAATTTGCAGATGAAACATTTTCATTTTTTCATTTGTAATATTTAATGTTTTGAATTATGAGAATTCCAACCATCTAGAGTTGGGATCGTTTTGCATAAATGCATAGTTTTAAGACTTAAGAAAGGTTGCTTCTTGTCGTATTGTAACTAAGAAAACTCATCATTTTGTGAGTATTAATACACGTGCAGATAGGGATTCCAAATTTTGTGCAGTTTGAGTTATGTGCTCTTCTTTTATTCCATATCTCTAGTTTTATTTATGTTACTCCTTGATAAGTGAGTGGTTGTAATTTAGTACAACATCTACTATAATCACATGTTATCGGTCATTTGATAAGCAAGCAGTTTTTCTTTTGTATTTTCTATTACTAAATACAAGACCTGCAAGCTATTTGGATCATTGTATCTTATATCCTTTTAAGGGTGCATTCTATATTTTCTTCTACTGTGAACAAGGTAAGATTATCCTGTCATTGATGCCTCATTTTCTTTAACAGTTTTGTAATTTTCTCTCACATCACTTGATTTTATTACTCGACTCAGACGCTGAAACACGACATCTGTCCTGTTCAGTTATTAATTTCATTTAAGGGTTAATTCTTATATAATTAACAAAAGAAAAATCATTTTTTAAAACATTCCTTAAATTCTTGATGCCTTGACATTACTCTTTGAGACTTAAGTGTAATCTTAGGAACAACACATGGCTTAATATTTTTAATTTCAATTTCTAAGGGCTCCATTAGCCCATACTTATATGCAAATTTAAAACTTATTATAAACATCCAGTTTATTCATTCTCTAGACTTAAGCAACCCTGAACACGATTCTGCCATTTTCATCCATTCACATTTAGGTTCAACCATTAATGCTTGTCAGCATATTCCCACTCTTGTAGGAGTAGCTATCATTCCAACAAAGAAACAATATGCCCCTTCTACTGTAAATCAACATTTAATTTTTCTTCTGTAAGAAATTCCAAAACAAAATTTCAATCTACGGTCCTTTCTGTCAAGGAGCTTGTGCAGATGATAAACACATTTTCTTTTAACATAGAGAAAATATTTCTAACAGGCTCATCTTTGCCTTGTTATGCCAATATTGTTACTGATCTTTGGCCCATCCAGTCTTAGTGTTTGAACTCTGCTTTGATACCTTTTTAAGACACCCAACCCCCTAAGTACCTTTTAAGGG
>ML782180.1:88628-106750 GCA_009831015.1 Picea engelmannii
TATTCCTCCTAGTGAAGGAATCATAGCAGGCCTTCCTATAGCTTCCCAACTCTTTATGTCATGATATTCACTTGTGTTTCCTCATCTAGAACACAGTCAATGTCGAAGTCCCCTATTCTTGCTTCAATGCATTCTTTTTCTTTAAATATCTCTGATAACCTGACATATCAGTGACCATTTAGGGTTTCGTTTATTTGCAACAATACTTTCTCAGATTCTTTCTGGGGTTCTGTTGTAGCCTTAGTTTTTGGATCTGTCTTAGGGTTTTCTTGTCTTATGTTCATACTTTCAAGCTTAGCAATCATTCTAGGGAAATTCAACACTTCATGGTCTAAAGCTTTGCAACAAAGACAATTAGGCCTTCCACTAGGGCATTCCTTAGCAAGATGTCTTGGTCTTCGGAAACTGTAACAGAGGGTTAATCCTCTCTTTCTTTTAAATGATCCTCGACCTCCTCTGTAATGCGCACTAGGATCATAGGAGCTAACCTGCAATAAATTCTTTCTAGGATCCTGCATCCATTTGTTAGTCCAAACATTCTTTCTATGCATTGGTATAACATATCTTTCACTAGTCTTATCAGATCTATTCATATCAAACCTTCTTTCATCTATTAGTGCCCTAGTTTTCAGGCTAGGACAAATCCTATCAATCATACCTAGATCCATGCTCTAGAAACAAAAAATTCTACTTATCTTACTTCTACAGAGCATAAAGCCTCCAGATCCAAAAATTTTAACTATTCTTACCTTTATCAGAGAACAGAGCTTGCAAATCTTACCTTTTTTAATCAAATGTTCTTACTTTTACCTTTCTTAGAGCACAGAGCTTCCAGATCTTACTTCTTTTCTTCAGATCGGGCTTCTTTTGTTCATATCTGACCTTCTTTCTTTAGCACAGAACTTTATAAGTCAAGTAGAATACTGCGTGTTAGGGCACAGATCTATGCATAGAGCTTTCACATTTTTAGGATGAGTCTTTGCATAGAGCTTCTTCTTTCTTAGCTCCCAGCAATCACAATTTCATGTCCCAGCAATGAAACCATTTGTTGTCACAGGGGCAGACCCAGGGTTCAACGCTACAACAACACACCAATAAAGCCCTAACTACCAACCCTTTCGGCAACACCTGAGAAGCAGATGAAGTCTCACTTGAGGTAGAGGCAGGGGTGGTTGCAGGACTCAAGTGTGTTCAACCTTAGCTGGGACACAGATCTATGATTGTACTACTTAATAAAGCACTTAGCACCGTCAGTTCCTCAATATACAGTCAATAACCATTTCACTTATAAGACAAAACTTCACAGCATTAACACTGATCTAATGTATTTAAGCACTTATCATAAGTAAATAGGTCAGATCTGGTAGATCAAGCACTAAGCATATCCCCATATATCAGATCTATCATTCTACCTATCATTAGCACTAAGCATAAGCGGATATATCTAAATAGATAAGAGCACTTAGCATATAACATGTGAACACATCAAGACAAAGCACAAAGTACATAACACAATGTTTACATGGTTCACCCCCACCCTAGGACTACGTCCATCAACTCTTCTTCTTTATTATCTTCATTCAATCGGTTACAAGCACAAAGCCATCAAAACCCTTACTCCGCATAGGACAAAATATCTGCACAGTTCGCTAGATCCTTCTTCCTTGCACTACAGCACTGAGCTCTCCACAATCCGCTACAAGGATCTTCACTTAGCTCTACAAATATCTTACAGTCATGCACAAAGCACTTTCAGACTCTACTCGTACTTAGCATGCATTCACATCACATAGATGCACTATTCTCTTCAACTACTACCAACTGACATTGCCTATCCTTCTATTTATATATACAAAATGGGCCTAAACATGGGTAAAACCATGGGCCGACATCCCATTCCCATTACATATTCCCAAAAACCCAAAAAGGGGCCCAAAAGGGGGTCGATATCCCGTGATATCTGCTTCATCTTGTGTTCCTCCTTTGACAGGCTGTCAAAGTTTCAAAATAGGTCAACATGACCAAGAAATTCCCAAAACTTGGTCAAGGATCAACAATTCATTATGCAACAAACTCTACATTAGATCTCATCAGGTATACTGATTCTAACTGGGTTGGCAATAACACTGATCACAATTCCACATCTAGTTACTCACTCACTCTTGGTTCTGGGCCTATCTGTTGGTCAAGTAAGAAGCAAGCTTCCATTGCTCTATCTTCAGTTGAGGCAGAGTACAGAGGGGTAGTTAACATAACCATTCAGGCTATGTAGCTACAACATTTTCTCACTGAGTTGGGAATTCAATTTCATCGTTTGATCATCATCTGGTGTGAAAGCCAGATCACTCTGAAGTTCTACAGAGATCCAATTCAAAGGCAACGGACGAAGCACATCGAGATTCACATGCAGTACATCCAAGACTTAGTTCATGAGGGGATCATCAAATTATAGTTTTGTCCTTCAACAAAACATACAACGGACATCTTCACCAAGATCTTCACCGAGAAAAAGTTCCATTCTCTGCAAAGTCGTCTTGGAGTGAAGAACACAATTGCCTAGCAACTGTAGCTCTTCTTTTTACATACATTGTACCTTGAGGGGGGAGTTTCCCCATGAGGTTTTCCATCTTTATTTTAGTTTATCTTTTGTATTTGGGTGCCTAACATGGCCTCGTTTCCGAGACCCATTCTTTATTTTCACCATAGTGATGTTCAGGGAGGGTGTTGGGGTTACTTCACACACACCTAGGATTTATTTTTCCTTTTTTATTAGTCATAATTAGTCATTATCTAGTCTCCTATATTTTAGGGGAGAATATTCCACCTGGAGAATATTTTCTTTCAGTTGACACTTCACTTTGACTAGTTGAGTTGAGTTTAGATGCTGCATTGGTTTTGTCACCATGCAACATTGGGATCATCACCATGCTAATTCGAACTTGTCTTGGTATCATCACTAGACTGGTGCATTAGCCTTGACTCCCTGAGTTAACTCCTCACTACTCTTTGTTCAGTTAGTTAACTGAAGACTAGTTGACAGTTCACTCCCGTAACTGCCTGAGAGACTATACTAGGTGGCAATTCACTCTCGTAACTGCAGGTGTGTGTCCATATCACTCTAGACCACCACTATGGCACATTGGTTCTCCTCTAATGCACACTCATTGAGTTATACAGAGTATATCATGTGTAAATTATTCATTATTCATAACAGTTAATGATAATTCTTTCATTCTTTCTCTCCTTCTTCTTCTTTCTCCAATTCTCTCTGCAAATGTGTGTATTATTGTTTATCTAGATTTGTTTTGTGCAGGTTCAACACATTTACACTTAATGGATACAAAACAATTTCATGGATTATTGGTCATATATGAATTCATTATAGGGATCTTAATGAATTCAATCAGAGGCACAATAATTAGACACATCGATATCATTTTCAACAATAATCAAATTAGTTGAAGAAGAAGAAGGCTTATCTTTTTCATTAGCAAGCTTGCTAGTTTTCTATGTTGAAGAAGAGACATGAGGAGGTGAATCGATAGCTACATTGATGTAATAATACATGGGTATACTTTCATTCTTCTTTATGAATTTAGTGTAAAGATCAACTGTTGGAGGGTATCCATACATTGGGGATGAGAATCCCTGCCATGGTTTCAAGAACCAAGATTGTTATAACATTGGACAATAAGAATAAGAAGCAACAATTTAGGGATCACAACATTAGGTGTTTATCTATAGCTTGAATGATGATTGTTTTTATTATTCATTGCAATATATTATCTTTAACTTTTAAGAGAAGAGATTGACATGCTCACCTACTTTATGTTGACAACATCAACTTTACAATAAATAAAATGAACTTTCAAACATTCTCAAATATTAATTGGTGGGTAAAGGATGTCCTTATGGAGGAAGTGATGTTAAGGAGGAAGGAAGTCCTTAAATAGGAAGTGATGTTAAGGAGGAAGGAAGTCCTTAAGGAGGAAGTGATGTTAATGAGGAAGGAAGTACTTAAGGAGGAAGTGGTGTTAAGGAGGAAGGAAGTCCTTAAGGAGTAAGGTTATAGTGTTTTGGGTTTATTATAGATCAATCCACACTCATTGAGTTTGATTTAGTAGAGATAGTGAAATTTATATTGATGTTAATCCTTAGCTCACTCACTTTCAAGACATGTTTATGATAGCCATTAAGTACATAGTGCATAATAGGATCTTGTCGGCAAACAATCAGATTTAATCTGGCCTTGTTTGACTTGTTTTAGGATCACAGTATTTTGGCATTTGGGAAGGCAATTCTTGATTTATTTTTGAGTTTTAAAACCCTCCCATATCGATAAAGTACATGTCTGGGATTATCATGTTAGATTTAATCAAAGTAAGCACAACTTGCAATATTTTCAATGTTAACCCTTTTCAATAATCCTTAAGAGGGCTCCACATGAGATGGGTCTTGTATAAAATATGAAAGGAATTCTATTGATTTTTTACAATATATATTTACTATACCCCATACCATTTAGTTCATGAAACAATATTTCCAACAAGATCTCATTTTCCCACTTTTGAGTTTGTATGCCCAATCTATGAAAGGGGCAAGTGTCTCATGGGAGTATAAATTCCATAATTGTAAATTCAATGATGATATGTTAATCAGACCCATAGAGAAAATATATCCTAATGACAATGTATGGATATTAGAACCTTTTAAATGGTATATTATATTAGAACCTTTTATGGAGCCCAAGTTGTTTAGAATGAAATTTCACATGATCAACGCTAGTTTCGGGGAAACAATTTGGTAGAAGAGGTTAATGGTTTAAAAAGTTCCATTGATGGGAATTGGAATAGATCATTATAGTTTAAATACTATATATTACCTCTTCTCATTTCCAACAACATATCATTTACCTCATTCCGATATCAAATGACTCACTTATAGCTATCACAAGTCTCCAAACTAGTTTTGAGGGTGTGGCCTAGATAACTCGCGTGTATGATTTTGTAGGTAGTTGAATTAGTATTTTTTATTGGAATTAATCAAAGTAATCATTGATCCATTTTCAATGATACTTCATTGAACTCGTTTTGACATCGTATGACTAAATGAAAACCTTCGCAAAATCAAGTCACTTGTAGGCCCCACTAAAAAACAAGCCTTTCAAAACCTAATGGCCATAACCCATGAAAACCATGTGTGTATCCCACCTCCATCCACATGCACTATAACCATTTACTCCCTCTTTCATGCACACTTTCTTTGTTTCCCATACCTCTACGTGCATGTACATCCTCACCCGCTCCAATTCTTGTTGGCATACCATCATAGACCATAACCTCCATGATTCATGCATGTACTTTTCCACTGGGATACATGATGTTATGATGATGTCGTATGATACTATAATGATTCTCTATGATTCTATAATTTATATTGACATTGACTAATGAAACACTGTAACCACACTGGTATTCTCTTAGCATTGAAAACAACAAAACTAATGCGCCATTGGATTGACATGAATACGACATATGCTCCATACTTGTGTCATGACAGTCAATGCATGAATGATGCAAAATGACAAAAAAAATTGAAAAAACTAGACTATGCAAAATAAAGTTTTGCATTGCTATGCTTGTGCGTTTTTAATATAAAGTGAACAAAGGGTCCCCCTGATTTTATTTTAACATGAGGGTTTGGACAAAGATTTTTAGAGATGAAAGGTATTTGTGGAGGCACCTAGTAAGAGAAGGTTGGGGAGATTTTTGTGGCTTCACTAGATCAAGGGTAAAAAAAAAAATCGTTTTCTTCATTTGACCCCTATGTTTTCTTAAATTTACATATTTAAAACAAAGTGGAATTTGTGTTTTGGATTTTGCAGATAGGATTTGGGTTTTGAATGAGAGATATGATTTGGGTTTTTGAGATGAGATTTAAAAATAATAAAAAACAAAAAACAAAGTACAAAGTAGGTTTAGGGTCTTCTCTTCTCCTCCATCTTATCCTTCTTATTTTGGTATAACTTTCTTTTTCTCTCATTCTTCCATTGATCATTTTCTCTACCTCTTACTCTCCTCTCCCCATTCCCATATTCCACTTACACTACTATTTTTCTTCCCCCATCCTCTCCCTCTTCCTCTTTTTCTTCCCACCTCCTCTCCCTCTCCCTCTTTTTCACCCCTCGTATTCTTCTTGTCCCTCTCCCACCTCCCTATCTTCATTTTCCCATTACTCTCATCCCTCACCCCCTTGTCTCTCTTCCTTTTTTCTTGTTCCCTCCTCTTTTTCCTATACCCCCCACTCTTCATTTTCCACTCCTATTTTTTCTATCCCCCCCACTCTTCATTTTCCACTCCTCTTTCTCTACCCCCCTCCTTTTCTCCTTCTCCCTCCTCCCCCCTCTTTCTCTTTTTCTTCCCCACTCCTCTCCTTCTTCTCTTTTTCTTCTCCCTCTCCCTCCCTCCTTCTTCCTTTTCTCTTCCTCTCCTACTCTCTCTCCTAAAATTATGGTTGAGTAGTGTTATAAATAATAGATTAAGATTTCATTTTAAAAGGGTTGGATTTCCCTCAGTCTGCTTTGTAGACACTTATTTTGTTTTTGTTACATCTCCATAACCCAATGGACAAGGCACTTTTTTTATTTTGAGTTCCAATAGTAAAGTGAATAAAAGAGTAAGGCCAAGGAATCATGAATACTCATGACCCATTAGACAATGGGTTTAACATAATTATTGAAGGTTTTGTAATGGAAGAGGAACCATATCAATATTAAAAGCTACCCTACACATGGATAATTGATCTCCAAGTTAGTCTAGTGTTGTTGATGGTGGTTTATATTATGACTTTACCTTGGAAAACCCCCATTCTAAATACCAATATAGCTACATATTTTCTAGGTGTCTAATGGAAAAACAATATCATATATGTATCTCACTCACTTCATCATTTATTGTCATTCTCACTCATGCAAAGGAAATTGTTATGCATTATGTCAAATTTTGAGCATAGTGAAGGTGAATTAATTCTATACTATTGCACTGAATTTATGAATAGATTTTGGGCCATAATTGTAAATTTATGGTGGATTTTTTTATCGCAATAAAGTATAAAACCCTATTTTTTATAGAATTTCAATTTTTGTGCATTTATGAGCATTTAAGTAGAAATTCTTTGTAACGGTCATGACCTAAATTTATTGCTTCACCATAGCATCGGTCACCTAGATTTATTGTACACTGCTTTCATAAACTCATATAATAACTAGAGAAGATCTCGAGAAACTAATAGACACAGGTCTCATGCAATATTAATTTGCCTATCAACTAATATGCACAAAATTCTAATAATAGCTAGATTGAATACTTACTATCTTTAATCCAATACTAGTTAGCTTGATTATCACTACCACTCTCCAATATACACTATCTAGCATTTAGATTCTTGCACTTCCTTGTATATTCTTATCCTTTCATTGATAATTTTTCTAGAAGACATACCATGGAATATTATAATAATATATTATTGTCTTTTGATGTTATATTTTTGTCTTTTTCTTGTATATTTTTTTTCTTCCATCAATTATGGCATAAGAAGCTCTTAATGGATAAAAAACATCTCATGTATTAATGGTCATATCTAAATCCATTATAGGCATATTAGTGAATTAAATTAGAGGCACAATAATCCATTGTAGTTAGCTTTCATAATCACAATCATTGATTTAATAGTAGCTCACTTGGATTTTTTTGTTTTATGAAATATTTATTAATGTGGAACAAATTCCACATAGGGATGTTCCACTATATAATGAGTGTGTAATAGCTCACATGGGTAAAAAGCATAGGTAGGAGTGGGCAGACACGACATAATAACAAAACCATAAAAAATGTTATTATTAGATTGAAGAAGGATGCAGTCACATCAACTCAAATATTTACACCAAAGTTCGATTGACTTTGGTTGAGTTTGGTGACTTTCATCACCTTTCGTTGAATAAAATATCTCTACATATGTTATCATGTTATGCATGTGCAATTTCAATATTCATGTCAAATTATGAACATATTTTATTCAGTGGATTTTGTTATTGTTTCAGTAACATATTGGTGTAGTATATCTACAAATCATATGGATTCCAACAAAGAGGGAATATCAAATGATGATTCTATACATGGGGAAAGATATGAAGAAGGTCATGTAAGAAAAGGTAAAGATACAATAATCAATGATGTTAGTACATAAATGCCAAAGTGAGTTGCAATTACATACTCCATGATTTTTATATAGCATTGAAAAATATGTATTTCTTTTATGAAGAGTTGAATTTATAATTCTAATCATTACGTACTATATTATGTTTTTTATTGGTCAATTGGGTTTACCTTGGGTGATTGGGAGGAATGTTGTTTTCCTCTCCACCCATGTTCAATTACCTCAAGTGACATGTTGAGCTCTTAATGCGTATAGTTTTGTAGTGGCTTCAAGACCTGTTGTTGACAACCCTTATGCCTTGGCTATTCTAGGGTTTACTCCAGGCACCATCCTTGAAATGGGAGAAAGTACTCAGGGGTTTCCGTCGGTAACGTAACTTGGAAAAAAATTCATTGTTTATTGCATAAAAGTTGATAAAAAATATTGGAGCATGATTAAAGAGTATAATAAAAAAGAGAAAGTCTTTAACCGAATTGTAGATGTAGTAGATCGGAGCATGTTAGCCATTGTAGGATTTATCCTATTCTTTTCAATGAAATATAGAGTGCAATTGAATCCAATATAGTGCTTTTTTCATAGTACTTATTCATTCCATGACATGCATATTAATGTTTGAATACATGGAACATAGATGGTGATGAATAGAGATAATTGATGATTATGAGAATGATTTGGAGGAATTGGAGGGTATTGACAACTTTTTAACTCATATGTTTTTTATTACATCTTTAACAGTTATAAAAAAAAAAAAAAAAAAATTATTGAACTCATGTTATTTTATTATATTTTTATAGAGTGAGGATGAGTAGGGTTGAAAATATGAAGAGGGTGTTTACAACAATTCAATCAACTTGTGATGTCAAATCCATTTCATTTCCTTATATGTGTATAATTTTTTTCATGCTATGTAGTACACAAAATTAGCATTTCCCTAGGGTGGAAGTGGACCACTTATTTACAACAAATCCAATCAACTTCATTCAATCAATTTCTGATGTCAAGTTCATTTCATTTCTTTATATGTGTAGATATTTTTCATGCTATGTTGTATATATGATTTTGCATTTACACAAACATTATTTTTGCTATCATGCTTATCATGTTGTAAAATAGATTTATACTAATCATCATTCTCATCAATATTTAAATATTATAAAAATAATAACAAATGATTAAAATAAAAAAACAAAAAATTAATTAGATTATTAATTAATTTAATGTTAATAATTAAAGTAGTAGTAGCAGCAACAACAACAACAACAACAATGATAATAATACTAAAAAWTCAATTAATTAATTAATAATAATACTTAATTAAAAATAATTAAATACTCAATAATATTAAATTATTTGATTTGCCTTCCATATGATATTTCCCCCTCTTCCTTGAAAAATCTAGATGGAGGACACTGTCATGTATGAGTTGCATAGGTGGATGGCAATATCAAAGGAGTCAATTGGATTTTTACATGTGACCTTTGGTACCTTGATTGACAACATGCATTTGACAATTGGTTCAGTCGATTGAGATAATGCTTGTGGCTCCATTAGAGCTTATATATATGTGGACATGTATATACATGTACTTTTTATTTCCAAGGAAAACTTCACGAGGAAGCCCATGGGATGCTTCCTCATATTCATGGATGGAATCCCTAATAGACTCGTCGACATAGACTAGTGTGCCTCATCCAAGGGGATTCAAATTGGGCACCTACCGACACAGAACTAGTCAAATATGCAACGACATTGATGATAACCAATTGAACTAACTCATTGGGCTATATATATATATATATATATATATATATACTCTTAGTGTCACTTTTGCATCATATTAGCATCATAGAAATGGGCATCAAACTTTCATTTGGGGTGACGTTTTTTACATATTATGTGAGTCATACTAGTATTGTCATATGGGAATTTTTAGTAATTTTATATAATGGTTGCATCATATTAGCATCATTGTAAATATTATTGCACTGTGTTAGCATAATGTATAAGAGGGGGAAATCTCGTTTTTCATGTTGCCTCGATTTTCGTGTCCATTGTTGGGTAGTTTTTCAACACATGGTTTTTTGGCGATAGGTTTCTGCTAGCAGGAAAACCCCCCCTTAATACTACACTAGGGTTCAAAATGTAGGAAGATCACAACTGCCTAAAAGTCAAACACTTCTCTAACTACCCCAAACATATCTCAGACTCATACAAGAAAAGAAAAATGAGAAGGATCGGGTAATTGTAACTATACTCCATATCTGGTGATCACCCTCTCGTGCTTGATCACTTCACTGAATGCAAACCTCCTCTCAAGGCTGGCCTGCATTCAAAGACAAACAAACAAAAAGCTACAAGAATGCAATTCATATACAAATAAGGGTTAGATGTTAGAATAAAAACATAAATCAAATGAAAACATTCGATACACCATGATTTGGGACAGGAAAATTACTTCTTTTATTGATAATACAATGATCACTTACAACCAAAGTTGGCTACTACTCCACGAACCTGGTCTGGGATCCTCTTCACCAAGATCCAAGTGCACCTCCATCTAGCTTCTCCTCACAACCTTCAGATCTCTTCTTGGGAAGTGAATGGATTTCTGATGGAGGAAGAAGGGTTAATTGGGAATGCAAGGGAAATTATCACAAAATGGTTGCAATTACTTGGGGTAAGGAGGGGATGTGAAACAGACAGAGTTTCACTTTTCTTATGTCTAGATGTGGAATGAGACCCCAAAACCTCCTTTTATATGGGAAAAGGATGGTTATTTGGTTGGGTGATGGGATATAGGCAGTGGATTAACTGGGAAACTACCCAATAGCCCGTAATATCAACGAATTCCTTTCAACTTTTGCAAGTATACGTGGGATGTAGTGGTGCAACATGCGTACATATGTGGGATATAGTGGTGCAGTAAGCATATGTACACAAGCAATATTGGTGCAGGGCGTGTACATCTTCAAAAAATGGGTTTTTTAGAAGAGAAACTCGGTTATGGCTTGGAAAAAAATGCAAGAGGGCCAGAGGCCAGGTATGCATATGTAGATCAATTTAGGGTGTTGGCCCTTGGTTATGGAAGTATGCGAAGATCAAGGAAGAAAAGGGAGAATGTGAACTTCATGGAAGACACAATGACTATTACTGGGTCGAAGTGAGCAAAAGAGCAAAAAAGAAGGAGCAAAGTAAGTCGTTGAATGAGGAGATCGGGGATGACAGATAAGCAAGAAAGAAGGATCGTGGAAAACTCAGTAAGTGGAAAAAGGTACCATTAGATGCTTTGGAGCACCACATGAGAAGGAAGGAAAGACAAGTTGGTGAAGCCTTGAAAATATGGGTCAAGTTGACCTAGGGTTTAGACACCAAGGGTTTTGGTATCTAGGGTTTTGGACACCTAGGTTTCGGTCTAAGGATGTCAGTGAGCTATTGTAATGTATAAATAGAGGTCTAAAGGACTAGGGATGAGTTGGTATTATGATTATTGTTGTTGTCTTTTTCGTTGTGTGATCAAGCAAGTAGTAGTGTGTGAGAAATAAGTGTTGAGTACGAGAGCCTTCTGGTATTGTAAGATCTCCAGTTGGGTGCGAAGATCAACCCTGCAACTGGGTGCGCAGGGAGGGGAGAGAAAGAGAGGATAAGAAAGAAGATATGCTAGCTAATAGTGCAAACAAGAACTATATGATTTACCTTAATATATTATAGAATAGTTATGTGGACGTAGCCCTAGAGAGAGGGTGAACCACGTATAATTTGTGTTGTGTGTGACTGGTATTTTATCTCTGTCATTGATATACTTTGATTGCATTACTATTTCAAATCTAATAAGTAGATGTATAGAATAGATCTAAGTTGATAAGTGATATATGAACGTTGTGTTGTTCTTGTGTTAGATCCACTTGATATCCCTTTCGGTTGTATACATCCCTATCCTACAACCCCCTCATAACTGCTTCGGGTGAGATTGCATTTTCTTTGCAGGTGTTGCCGAAAGGGCCAATAGTTATAGGGCTTGTTGGTGTGCTCTTGGAGTTGAAACCTGGGTCTGCCCCTGTGCCAAGAAATGGTTCCATTATCAGGACCAAAATCTTCTTGAGGGAATGTCAAGGTGGTTTCCATCGAAGAAAGAGACTCAAAAGTGGATAAGGGATCAAGAAAAGGACTTCACTGAAGCCCAGAAAAAGAACCCTAATCTCAGTTCATAGGATTGGTTGGAGAAATATATATTTACTGATATACACAAAAATTTCTTTGGGGGAATCCATCAGGAGCTGTATGAGTGGCTATCTAGGTTAGCAAATACCCATTTCGAGATCCAATCTATACCTCCTATGGTTTGGATGTCGGAGCTGATCAAGAAGGTCAAAAGAGTTGATAACGTCATATCACTAGCAGTAGATCACGGGTTTGATAGCACCATTGGAGGGTACATCATAGAGTTTGTTATCGAAAGAGTAGAATCATACAACCAAGCTAAGAGATACTTATTCAAGGGACCTAGAGGAATTTTTTTACAATTCCCAAAGTTGAGACTCAAGATGCTATTGCATGAGAAGAACATATTGAAGATACAGTAGATTGGTCAAATCTAGAAAGGCTAATGTTCAAAAATTTGGACAGGGACAGCAACACAAAAGCTAGACATACATGGGAGAGTGTTCATAGAAGTTCACCTTGCGAACCTGTTCAAGCATAACTATGGGGACGAAGGTTTCTATAGTGGAGAAGAGGCAGATATGACAAACGGGGAGCATTCAGAACCTGTTGGGATAGAGGAAGGGAAATCTAAAGAGCTTCACTGTGGAGAACTTGAAACCTTAGAAACTATGTAGACCATCAAAACAGTGCCAAATTGTCTTGAACCTGAAGAAATGCATTTTATTTTCACCATTTGGAGTTATGTTAGGACATATTATATGTAAGCAAGGATTGTTGGTGGATCCATCTAAGATCGCCATTATAGTTGATCTACCCCCTCCTACATCAGTTAAACAGTTGCACACTATGTTGGGACACACAAGCTACTACGGGAAGTTCATTAAGGGCTATGCTCAGATTACAGCGCCCATGGAGAAGATGTTGAAGAAGGATTGTCAGTTTAGTTGGACAGAAGAATGTCAGCAGAGCTTCGACACACTGAAATAGAAAATGGTTACTGTGCCCATTCTGGTTTTCCTAGATTGGACCAAGGAGTTTCACGTGCATGTCGATGCGTCTTCCATTGCTTTAGGAGTTGTGTTAGCACAATGAGGAACATGAGATATTGACCACATGTTAGCCTTTGCTAGCAGGAAGCTATCAACTTTTGATATCAACTACACCACCAATGAGCGAGAAGGGTTAGCCATGGTATATGCATTGCAGAAATTTTTCCACTACTTGTTGGGACACTTTAAAATGTTTACTGATCACTCTGCGCTGAAATACCTAGTCAACAAGCCAGTGTTGGGGGGAAGGATATGCAGATGTCTTCTTCTATTTCAGGAATATGATTTTGAGATCATAGTAAAGCCAAGGAGAATGAACAAAGGTCCTGGTCACTTGTTAAGGTTGGAACATGGTGAAGAACCAAGCAATTTGGAGGATGCACTACTGAATGCTCAGATACTGGCCATTAGAAAGATCGATGAATAGTTTGTAGAGATAGTCCAATTCCTATCAACAGGAATGGAACCTAGTGAGCACATAATTCCTTAGAAGAAACATCTAGTAGTGCACGCTGCAGACTTCTCACTTATAGCCAGATATCTATACAAGATGGGACCTGATGAGATATTGAGAAGGTGTGTTATGGAGGCAGAACGACCACTGATCCTTGCAGAAACTCATGCAGGCATCGTAGGAGGAAATTATGCAGGAAAATAAATTGCACAGAAGGTTCTTAGAGCTGGCCTTTGGTGGCCTACCTTACACAGAGATGCTAAAGACTATTCCAGATCCTGCGACGTATACCAAAGAGTTGGGAAACGATCCAGAAGATATGAAATGCCATTAGCACCACAAATTCCCCTACAAGMATTCAAAAAGTGGGCCATTGACTTCATGGGACCTATAAACCCACCAGGAAAGTGCACATGAGCAAGGTACATAATTACAGCTACCGAGTACTTGACCAGATGGGCCGAAGCAAGAGAAKTTAAGGACTATAGTGCAACTACAATTGCATGCTTCATATTTGATGACATCRTAACCAGGTTTGGATGTCCAAAGATCCTTATGAGTGATCAAGGAACTCATTTCATCAATAAGACAGTTGAATCCCTGAGTGAAGAATTTGCAGTCTACCATCAAAAGAGCACGTCGTACCATCCACAAGAAAATGGGACAGTTGAAGCATTCAACAAAATTTTGGAAACAACACTAACCAAGATTTGCAGTGTGAACAGGGATGATTGGGATTTAAGAGTACCAACAGTATTATGGGCCTATATAACTACTTGCAAGAAACTAACAATGCAGACCCCTTTCAAGTTGGTATATGGTCTTGAAGCTGTTGTTCCAATGGAATATTTGGTACCAAGCCTACGAATTGTTGCCTTTATAGATATGGATGACCCAAGCATTGTTCAAGAGAGGCTTGCACAACTGGTTGAACTAGAGGAAGATAAATTCATTGTAGGATTCCATCAGCAGGTTCAGAAGGAAAGAGAGAAGGCCTATCATGACAGGCACATCAAGAAGAAGGCATTCAAACAAGGTGATCTAGTACGGGTATACAATAGAAAGTTCATAAAACATCCTGGGAAGTTTAGAATGCATTGGCTAGGGCCATATCAGATCGCTTATGCTATAGAGGGAGGCGTTGCACAATTGAAGAGTCTGAATGGGGAGTGGAAGGAAGGTTTAGTGAATGGGTGCCAGTTGAAATTGTACTATGACAACCATCTTCCTCGCAACTCTCAGTAAAAGCTTGAAGAAAAGGGTATAGGTACCAAGTGAATTTGAAACTGGGTACCAGACATAGAAAAGACAGTCTACACAAGGGAAAAAGAGGAGGCATCGAATAGAAAGTAGAGGTTGCACTATGCAGTCTGGAGTCGAAGTAAAACAGGAAGCTCAGATCTGAAGTGCCTCGAGACGAGTCACAGGTGAGTGTTGGGGGCCTTTTGGCCCTTGGTTATGGAAGTATGCGAAGATCAAGGAAGAAAAGGGAGAATGCGAACTTCGCGGAAGACACAGTGACTGTTACTGGGTTGAAGTGAGCAAAAGAGAAGAAAAGATGGAGTGAAGTAAGTTGTTGAATGAGGAGATCGAAGATGACATATAATCAATAAAGAAGGATCGTGGACAACTCAGCAAGTGGAAAAATCCACTGTTAGATGCTTTGGAGCACCGCATAAGAAGGAAGGAAAGACAGACCGACGAAGCCCTGAAAATACGGGTCAAGTTGACCTAGGGTTTAGACACCTAGGGTTTTGGACACCTAGGTTTCGGTCTAAGGATGTCGATGAGCTATTGTAATGTATAAATAGAGGTATAAAGGACCTAGGATGGGTTGGTGTTATGATTATTGTTGTTATCGTTGTCGTTGTGTGATCAAGCAAGTAGTAGTGTGTGAGAAAGAAGTGTTGAGTACGAGAGCCTTATGGTATTGTAATATCTTCAGCTGGGTGCAAAGATCAACCCTGCAGTTGGGTGAGTAGGGAGGGGAGAGAAAGAGAGGCGAAAAAAGAAGATTTGCTAGCTAAGAGCATAGACAATAACTATATTCTTTACCTTAATATATTATAGCATAGTTCTGTGGATGTATCCCTAGAGAGAGGGTGAACCACGTATATTTTGTGTTGTGTGTGACTAGTATTTTATCTCTGTCATTGATACACTGTGATTGCATTACTGTTTTAGATTTTATAAGTAGATGTGCAGAATAGATCTAAGATGATAAGTGATATGTGAACGTTGTGATGTTCTTGTGTTAGATCCACTTGATATCCCCTTTGGTTGTAGACATCCTTGTCCTGCAACCCCCTCATAACTACTTTGGGTGAGACTACATCTGCTTCGCAAGTGTTGTTGAAAGGGCCAGTAGTTAGGGCTTGTTGGCGAGCTCTTGGAGTTGAACCCTGGGTATGCCCCTGTGCCAACATAGGGTTATAACATTTTCTATTTCCGGTTAAGGAATTAGGGGTGTTGACTAATCTGAGTCATTGGGTTAGGGTTTTGGATGCTGCTAGCTCCTATATGTATATTGTATTGTAAACAATGTATCACAATGAAAGAATATAGAATATGATGGTCTTCCCAATTTGTGTTTCTAGGAGAAAAACCTATGTGTAATGTTTGTATTTTCCATTGTATATTTTTTGTTCTTTTACTGAAAATCTGTTTGCAGTAAATATTGTATAAGGTTAAAATATACACTCACCACCACAGAGGTCAGGATTTTCAGATGGCATCCACCAAACTAAATGGCTTTCGAGATGCACTGGGACTTGATCCATGAGGTAAAAGTCATCTATTATGGTGAATTCCATTTCAATATTTGAGGAATTTTGAGTATGTTGTATCTTAGAATGCTTTAGATTTCATGACATATGCTTGGACATTATGTCGTTTTCCCTGTTTCACCTTGGTGGTTGAAATTGTTCCTTAATAAGTGGTCTTCCTAGGGAATAGGTTTTCTACTAGGAACTCCTTTGAATATCCATCATACCATTCCCATCCATACTTACCACTTTCCATCACCTAAAACCCCCCATTATCTTATCTCTTGGGATCTTAGGGTGTATTGACCCAAGGAGGGTTTGTCCCTCATTCTATGGGAAGAAGGGGCCGAAGGCCCAAAGGGATTGTTGTTGGCTAAAAATGATAAAATCTTATATATAAACCTTCCATATGCTTCGCCTAGTGATCCCCTAATAAAGCAATGAAACACTTCTATATAAGAAAAGGGGGAACCACTAAAATAAATGATAGAATGATTAGGGGGTTGGTTGGAGGATAGGAGGTCTCATCAGGATCCGACCTATCATGTTCATAGGTATCTATTGGTATGGAATTACCATCATCTGGCCACCAAGCTATGGTAATGGCTCTTAGCTGCACAACTGAGAGAAAGGGGGTCTTATCACGAGCCATCCTCCTCATTTCCATAAGGTATTTGTGAGTGACACTTTCATTATCTGGACACCATGCTAGGACAATGGTATTTAACTCATTCCTTAAAACATGAAAAAACAAAGAATGACAAGAGGATGGGCTTGGAAAAAATGCATTGCAAACAAAGGTGCCACACACCCTCTACAAAGGCACCCATGAATGAGACACGACAACCCCTTGTATGTCATGACCCCCATTCCCAATGAGTCTTGATCCTTAAACCACTTCATATACTTCACATGGCTTAGAGAGGTATCACTTGGGAAACACTCCTTTACCTAGGGAAATATCTACCCAATAGGACACCTCATCGACTCTCCTATATCCAAACTTGGAAAGTTGCATAATGTCTTTGAGAACTCACTTGTTTGACCCAGTAATATTTGATGCACATGCTTAGGTGGATCATTTATTGATTTTATTTACTCATCATGACATTATGACTTGAGATCCTTCGAGGGCATGCTCATTTGTCTTTGCAGGGCCCAGTTGGTGGACAATTTTGGAGGAACAAGCCTAACTTAGGATTCCATGGGGCTTGAAGCCCACAGGTTGGATTCCAAGGGCCTGCATGCCTAATGAGAGAGAGATACCTTCAAATGCCTAGAATACATTTTGGATGATGTGACCTAGCCCTTACATGCCAAAATGTTTTCCTAGGAGAGGCAAAACATCATCTTTAGAGGCATGACATCACCTAGAAGGGATAGGGTTTGGTGGTGAAGTTATTTCTCATTGACGTGTCGAAATTTTGAGGAGAAGAAGGCCTTCGCCATGAGGAGATGGCCTAAATGATTGACATGTGG
>ML782180.1:107684-145158 GCA_009831015.1 Picea engelmannii
ATTGCATTGGATAAATAAAACGTTGCATTGGTGGATGTGAAAGTTTCAAGTTTTAAAGTTCTCTCACTTGGAAGTTGTTCCTTGAGCCCTAGGATCTCTTGCCTCATTGAGGTGTCCTCTTTCATCGATTAATTCTTTCTGTTGTTACAAAACTAACATACAACCATTAGGGCTGCAGAAAAATAACTCTCTAACCCTAGATAACTCCTAAACTAACCCTAGGAATTGGCTACAAATTTACCCTAACAAACTACTAACCCTAGCACACTTTTTGAGATAGTTAGAAGTGGTTTTCATTGGATGATTTTTCTGATATAAAGCTTGGTTTTCTACAACCATAATGATGATAAATATCACCATAGTAAGATTTTGTTTTCAGCCTTGTTTTTGTGCTAAAGTATTGCTTTATCATTGTTGGGTTGAGCTAGCTTGTCTCTTATTCAATTACACTTTTAGAATTTATTTTGGAGTCTTTGTTATCTTCTATATGCTGATATATATCATTTAATTTTGTTTCAATTAGGGACAACAATCTTAACTTGATTTTCCACCGAACATATTACAAATACACTTGGTTTTCATTATGTCTCGAGCAGGTATCTTATTCTCGACATGTCACTTAACTCATTTGGAAACCCTTAACCTGTCCCAAGACTCTTTTCCAAGTCCCCCCTTCCATTTAGAATTGACCTTTAGGGGAATCCATCCATACATATCATTTTCCATCTCATTTTCCCCTAGGGTCATCGGGATTCCCCCCTTAAGGTGACTACCTCACTTCTAAAGTGGCGGGAACACCTACCTAAGGTGATAGTGGGTAGGTGTTCTCCTAGTTGTCACCAATTGGTGGTTGGGTCAGTATTTTCCCAACCTACAACTTGTGCAATAAAATTTTGGAATTGTTTCCAGGGAGGATTTTGAATCCTCTTCCTACCCTAACGATACTTTGCCAATATTCCCTCCCAATGCTTCCATCCCTTAGTTTTCCCGGTGAATCCATTGAAGGCCCTTTTACACCCTTTATAAGTTTCCCTTAAAGCTTTTCTGGTGTTACACATGAAATTTGCACACCTAGGTACCTCGCCTTAAGTGTTGTATAAGTGTCGCATACACCTTGACACCATGGAATAACCTATGTCACAATCCCTAGTCAATGTGGAGGAGGAATGTATTACATGAAGGAAAAAAACACTAAGCACACATGAATTATTATTAATATTCATGGAAAAGAAATTRATTAAGTGTGAGAATCAAGTGCACATGAATTATTATTAATATTCATGAAAAAGATAGTAATTAAGTGTGAGGATCCACCTCACATTTGGTTTCCTATTTTTTAGGGAAGGTGGAGGATCTCATGGATGGTTGAAATATTTCCTTTTTAAAATCCTTAAGAGATATTTCCTCCCCAAAATCCTTAAGAGATATTTTCTCCCAAAATATCTTAGAGATCCCTTTCTTAGTGGATCTAATGAGAGATCTTCTCCATGGTGGTTAAACCTCCAAATCCTATATAATGAAGGGTTTCCATGGAGGAAGGGGAATGGAGATTGAGAATTATACCAAACTTATGATCTCATGAGTGGTATGTCATTTGGAGCATCAACATTCTGCGTGTGGACTGTTTAAGCAAGGGTTTGGACAAGGGGAACTCAATGTAGTTGCTGCACTCACATTTATGTTTGTAAGTTTTCTTCATTGTTGTTCTCATTAATGTAATATGCTTGGATTGTTTCTTTCAATTTTGTGTTTGATCTCACATGAATTTGTCTCTAATAGATAGGTCTATTTCGATCTAATCTCAATAGAGTAGGAAGTTGTTTGTACTTTTGTTTGTTTACAGGGCTTATTGAGGAGCGTAAGATTGGAGCTCAACTTGGATCGTGCAAGGAAAAACACCGGTAAAAGGTACTTCTTTTCTCCTTCCTCCTCACACATTAGTTTATCTATATCTAAAAGGAAGTCAGTGTCCATGATAAGCATCTTCTGTCTTAAAAGTTAAGAGTCTAGCTCTCAAGAGGAGATCTACCTGTCCGCAGGGAGATTTTCCTTCAACATCTGGTAACTCCACTTTCCACGAACCCAAATTTCCCTTTTTCCCCCTTTCCCTCCTTTGCTGAGACTTGATCTCACTTGGCGACTCCATTGAGGTGTATTTTCAGTCAATGGAATTATGGCACCATGGGATGAACCCTCATCCAAAACTTGTTATGACTCGAAGATGGAACTTTTACAGATGAAAAAGGAAAAGGTTGTTAATAAATATGCTAAGGAAATGATGAATCACATAAGAGATTTATTTTCTACCCTTGATGATGAAGAATTGCTCGAAGAACAAACATATGAAGAAAGTTACCAATAAAATCTCGATGAATTTTCTCATTTTAAAGATCTGGATGAGACATTTGATGAAGATGAAGTGGTCGTATTTTCTCTTCTATTTGATGAAGACATCTAGGTATTTATTCCTCGATCTTCCTACACATCAGGAAGATAACATGATGAGTTGTGATCCTTTCGAAGATCTTGATGATACTTTATTCCATGAATTCGGAAGTGAATAATTATTTGAGGAAACCTTGGATACGATAGATCCTTTTGAAGAAAAGTGAGTAAAGCACTATGCATTAAGGATCAAGCCTCTTGTGATGAAGAGGTGATGGAGGGGTGTGTCCATAAGAAGAAAGAAGAATTATGATAAAACGCAACATATTGAGGCACCACTATATTTTCTCCTACTTGATGAAGGTGAGGTTGTCCAACCTTGCTCTCCTACTTCACATTATGTTGAAGAAGCAATTAGTCTCGATGATGAATAATTTGAAGATCCAATTGAAACTACTTTAGCCTCTGTCCTTCTTGCACACAAATATGAAGAGATGGTCATTTTCAGTCACACTGATGGTATTATGAAATAACCATTAGATATGGTTGACGAGCATATAAACATTTTCATTCATACTAGTAGACGTAGGTGGGATTTTGGTTGCCTCATATTTTATAGAGACCCCATTTATGACATTGAGGGAAACCCTCAAGAAAAGGGGTTTGAGTTTTCATCTTCAGAGGACTACTTTTCATGTGTATATGATTCATATGTTTTGGAACCTAATGATGACATAAATACAAAAGTGTTCAAGGACTCTCAACTACCTTTGTCCTCAATTTCAAAAGAATACCAAGACGTGGCCATCTCAAAGCTATCAGAGGCTCACTCTACAAAGAGGAAGTAATTTCATATTGAGGATTTATACAGGGATTCATAGATGAAGAGGACACATTTTTCTTTCTCTAGACCTGAGCTTGTCCCTTATCTTATCCTTTCTTCTTAGGGAAATCATGAGGTCTTCTTGGGATCTCTCATATCTTCTCGATCTTAAGGAAGCAACAATCATGTTCATAAGGATGAAGATGAAAAATCATCTACATATATTATCCCTGTTTGGAGATGGATTGATAAGGATTATGGTTACACCTTTAGGAAATATGATCAGGCTGATGGTTTCTTTTTCCAACAAGATTTTCTCCCTCCCACCCTTTTCCATGAGTTTTATTTCATGATCGATTATATGTGTATTTATACTCATGATTATTATGTGTTTGATTTCTCTTTGTTGTATTACATGATTAAACATAGGGGAAGATACTTTTATGATGTGATCAATTGATTGCACTGGCTATATGAATTCACCTGACATCACCCATCACTTGATCTTTAGGGCCCCAAGGCCCTAGGTAAGTAGGTAGGTCATTTTGATTTCCTACATTTGCATCTTGATTGCTCATATTAGTTTAGATGAATTTCAAATTTCATTTTTCTCTACATGCATATTGATTTTATGCTTAGTTCAGAAGTTTTTGAAAAAATGCCATTTTTTTTCTATACCACTCTAGATGCTCTAATGTTTTTTTATTTTTTTTTATTTTTCGAGTTTTGGCAGGAATAGGTCTACCAAGAGATTTTTCAGTTCTCATGCACTCTACAGTGAGAACAAGTCCCCAAGTAGGAGCCAGATGTTATCCCCATTTTGTGGGATAATTAAGGATATCATGCCTCGAGGCCCTCAGGTTGCAGATATGGAGTGTCGAGAGACTACATGACCAGTAATAGCCACTTTCAAAGATGGAGACCCTTCTCACCACCACAAAGGTCAAGATTTTCAGATGGAATCCACCACATTAGCTAGTATTATAGCCCAAAAATACTCTACCTATGCATACATGTCATTATCCTTTTTTTTTTACATAATTTTCCAAATCACTGTGGAGGATCCTTCTTAAAAAACCATTTTTTGGAGCATGTATGCGTCTTGTTGAACTACTGCCCACGTACACATGCTAGTTTCACACTAGAGAACATGCATACACATACTAGCTTTATACTAAACAAACTTTGTTTACCTCCAAAAGTTTCAAAAAATAAAAAGTTGCAAGGAATTCAGTGGAGTTTACGGGCTATCGAGGGTTTCCCAACCATTTCACCCATCGTAGCCCATCCCCAAACTGAATAAATATCCTTTTTTCATATAAAAAGAGGTCTTGGGGTCCCATTCCACATCCAATAAAGAGAATAGAGAAACTCTTCCAAAATCCCTTCCACCTCTAGTCCAAGTTTTTCATCCCTTTCTGAGATTTGGCCTTAACATTCCCCCTCCAACCCTTTCTCTTTATGCAATCCCTTCCCTTTTCCCAAAGAGATCACCTGATTGTGAGAGACAGTATGGGAATGATGCACTTGGAGTAGCAGTAAGAGGAGTCTGGACCAGGTTCGTAGAGCATTTGTTGATAAGAAGGTTGTAACTTTTGTAATCTTCACATCTGAATAAAATAATTATTTTCTTGTCCCAATACATTAGGTCTTTTATGCTTAATTGATTGATGTGCCTATATTTATATCTGAACACTAACATTGATAAGTAGAGATAGAATATCTTGTAGCTTTGTTTGTCTAAGTTGTCTGCAGTTCACCTTCAGGAGGAGACCAACAATCCAAGGATTTACAAAGGCGAAGGAGGTATACATCAGCCGAAAGGACTTAAGGTACACTCACTTTTCCTTCTCTTGTCTTTTAAGTTAAGATAGTTTGTGGTAGTTTAGAAATAGAACCATATTTTAAGGGATATCATTAATCTACCTGTAATTTGACCCTCGTATAGTAATAGGGGAATTTTCCCTACTAGAAGAATTGACAACTCCACTGGGGACTCTCTCTAGGGTCTTAGTGGGAGATTTTGGTTTAAATTGGTTTTTTCAAATTATTTTTGAGTTTTTCAGGTTTACTAAGTCAGTTTAGGGTCTTTGGTCACCTTCCAGGTGCCTACCATCCTTCCCTACTGTTGGCCCTGACCAAGTTTTGAGGAACACTTGGTCATATTTGATCGCTTTTGGGACTTCGAAAGCTTGTCAAAGATGGAGCACAACGCAAAGTGGAAATCATGGAAGCTAGACCCTTTTTGGGTCCTTTTTGGGTTTTTGGGGATAATGTAATGGGATTGGGATCTTGGCCCATGGGTTTACCTATGCTTAGGCCTATTTTGTATGTATATATAGATGTCTAGGCGTGGTATAAGAGAGTTGATGGCTTAGTTCTAGTAATGAGATCTGTGTGATCGAATGTGAATTGTAAATTCTCTGTGCATGATTGTAAGAGACTTGCAGAGCTCAGTGTAAGTTGTTGTAGGAGGTTGTGAAAGGATTTGTGCTAAAGTGAAAGGAAGAAGGATCTAGCGAGCTGCATAGATATTCTGTCCTATGTGAAGAGGGATTTGGATGGCTTTGTGTTGTAACCTGATTAACTGAAGCTAATAAAGAAGAAGACTTTGTGGACGTAGCCCCAGGGTGGGGGTGAACCATGGTAAATATGTGTGTTGTGCTCTGTACCTCAACCTGATGTGTTCGTCTCTTCCTTTGCTAAGTGATTTGATGTGTTTAGATAGATATATCTATGCTTTGTGCTTCTGAGATATGAATGAATGTTAGATCTGGTATGTAAGATGCTTAGTGATTGATCTATTGAATATAATCTATCTTGTTGTGGATAAGTGATGAATTATATTAGATCTAAGTACATACTGTGATGCTCTTCACTATCTGCGAAGTATCATGAGGGTTGAATATTGATGAATAATCTATGCTAGGTGATTGCTAAGTGTTATAATCATAGATCTGTGTCATAGCTAAGGTTGCAAACACCTGAGTCTTACAACCACCCTTGCCTCTACCTTGAGTGAGACTTCATCTGCTTCATAGGTGTTGCCGAAAGGGTCGGTAGTTAGGGTTTTGTTGGTGCGTTGTTGTAGTGTTGAACCCTGGGTTTGCCCCTGTGCCAACAAATGTTTCCATTGTCGGGACCTGAAACTGTGATTGCTGGGAACTAAGCAAAAGAAGCTTTGTGCAAAGATTCGTCCTAAAATTGTGAAATCTCTGTGCGTGGATCTATGCCCTAGTACGCAATGATCCACTTTATCTGAAAATATCTATGTTGAAGAAGGAAGGACAGTTCTAAAGGAAAGAAGTCAAATCTACAAGAAAAGAGGTTGATACTGAAAAAAAAAAAAAAAGTAAGATTTGTAAGCTCTGTGCTCTGATAAAGGTAAGAATAGTTAAAATTTCTTAGATCTGGAAGCTTTGTGCCCTGTAGAAGTAAAAGAAGTGAAAATTTTTGTTTCTAAAGTATGGATTTAGGTATGTGTTGGTCTAGAGTCTGTACTTAAGGCTTATAAGTACAGTGTCTAGGCATCCAAAAGTGAGTAAGGGGTAGGGAAGGAAGAAATGTCAACCTTCGGAAAGGGAAGCTAGGGCTGATTTCTAAGTTGTTGTTGTCTAGCTTCCAACTGTTCCTGGATGTTTATGTCCCTTTGAATCACTGCCCATGAACGTTCAAGTTCAACCCGTGTAGTGGTTGTTTTAATAATAGTATAAAAAAGGTTCAAGGAAATATGTGTTTGATCTAATAGTCTGGGTTCGATATTAGGCTGTCTTGTCACAGGTACAGTCATAGAGGAACAAAAAGATAATAAAATCTCAAAATCGTTTAGATTTTGTCTCGATTTCGGTTGTATAAAGGAGATTTTATAGCTCCAGTGGTGAAAATAGGGTGCAAACCAAAGGCCCTTTCCCGTAACTGAGTTATATTTTAATAAATGTGTATGAAGTGTGAGAAAACATTAAGTTGTCTATCATGCAAGGCTCCTATCAAGGGAGAATCTCACTTGTAAACAGAGGAAGAAAAAGATAAAGAAATAACCCGATGAAGCATAAAATATGTATAGAAATCTAAAGTGTTCACTAGTCTTATACCTGCTAATAGCCGGTACGGAGGAAAAATGGTAAACAATATAGAAAACTAAAATTTATTCACTATAGTAGAGGTTGTACTAAGTTATAGTGAAACATTCATCAAATAAATATATGAAATGAAATGAAAAATGAGATACAAGGAAACAAACTCATAACACAGTCGTGACGGAATTGAGAATCTTCAGATTTGCTTTATATTAACTCTCAAGGGGGAAAATCTCTATTACAATCGACCCAAAAAGGTCCGGCCTTTGTTTCTTCCTTCTATTGTATATTTATACAAATTTACATATGATGGAATCTCAATTGTTCCAGGATTTTCAGTTAAAACAAGAAGGAGATCAATTGTTTCATTTCTTTACCCTCTGTATTTATTTGGTACCAGAAGCCTGCCCTGTCGCATGCTCGATACAAGTGACACATTTTTCCACCAGCCGAGATATCAACCTTGAAGGTTTCGTTGACAATTGGCCTAAAAAATGTAACAATCTTTGACTATTTTTGACAACCTTTCTTCCATCTGTCAGTCTAGGGTGTCGATAGCGCATAATCACACACTTGGTTTAATAATCCATTTATCTATTTGAACTATGTCTGTCAGAGTTACTTGTGAGACTTCGGCCAAATCTCTTTCTTCTTCCTAATTTATATCAAGCGAGAGTTTTGCCATATTCATTTGGCTCAGTGTCTCAGCATTACTCTTGCTATCAATGCCTAATAGATTTCCATCTATAGAACTGAAAGCCTCTTCGTAGGATTTCCTTACATTCTTGGCTTGCAATTTGCCTTCTGATATGCTGCGCTCCCATTCTTTCAACAAAATATTACCTCGGGTCTGTTCCGAAATGGAAAACTTGGAACTTTTTCTCGATTCTCTGTTTGTTGTAGCTATTACAGCCTCTTGAAATGCGACCCGAGCTGCTCCAGCTTATCTCTCTCTGACATATAAGTTTTCTAATACTTGATCAATAAACAAACAGTTGTCCCGAATCATCCCTACCTTGGCAAGTAAACTTTTTTGGGCTATAGAAACTCTGCTCCGAATCTCCATAGCCTGGTACTGGAATATCCCGATATTTATAACTCGGCTTTCAGCAAACTCTAACCTAACCTATAGTTGCCCTATCAAGTTTCTTTGTTGGCCTGCCTGTATTTGACTGGTATGAGCTACCGGTTCTGCTTGTTTGAGCTTAGCTTTGAGCAGCTCAATTTCCTTTTTATTGGCCATTCTTGCTTGTTCTATTCCTGTGTTCGCCTGGTCCTTGGCGGCTTCTTCTGTTGTGGCTAGTTTAGCCTCTAAGGTTTTGATGAGGTGATTTTTTCGCTTCAGCTGATTTTTCAAAACCTCGACTGAAAATTGGTTTGTTGTTGCATACACCCCTAATGTTTTTTCTATTTCTGTTGCAAACTCTTCTTTCTTCTTATCTTTCCCATCTGTCAATACCTTAAATTTTTTGGCCATTGATTCTGCTTCTTGGTAGAATTCTCTTTTTACCACAACTTTTCTCTTTTTATCAAAAAAGAACTCATTTGGAGGGAGCTCTTCCATCCTTATAGGTCTCAATTCTTCATTGAAAATTCACCCTGTGTCTATGTTCCCTTTAGTTGATTGTAAGGGAGTAATCGAGGTGATAGGATTTCTGATTTGCTTAGCTGATTGGCCTGCGGTGGCAACTGGAGTCGGCTTTTTTGGTGGATCAGGAGTTTTCATTTCTGTTTTTGGGTTCCCAGTTTGCTCCTCCCTATCCTGGTGTTCTTCTTGTCTGGGTGCTGGATCTTTGGAGCCTTCGGCTTCTTTTTGCTGCACCTCTGCTATTATGGGATTGTCACCCCACAAAACTAGTGGAAGACAACTCCACCGATGTTCTTGGAATTTTAAAACATCGACCCTCTCTTCAAGTGCCAGGGCTTGTATCCGAGCCAAAACCTCGGCATAAGATCTCGTGCCTTGGAAAATGTCATCCGAGGGTGAATTTTCGTGCTCAAACCTTTTAAGCCCGCAACTGGCTAAGTAATTACTTATGACCCTATGTGGATTGTACTTTTTGAATTCGATATGAACCAAGTTTAGGTCTTCCAGGGCTGCTGCCTCAGCTTTAGCATGCCCGAAATCTAACAAAGAATATGAATTTAAATGAATAGGAAAAGGTGGCCATACCTTCTTAGAATATCCCTTAAGTTCTTTTCTTGCACCACCAATTACGGTTTTCCTGAAAACCTCACAGCAAGACAGCCTATTGGGTATGAATAATGGTAAGGCACACTGAGGAACAGAAGTGTCGAAAACCCTGAGATATGAAAATTCTACTTCCATGTACCAGTCGGCTATACTGCTCAGATTTACCACGATGCTATTTGAGATCCTGGGTGGTGGGTGGCTGAAGATAGTGACATGCAGCAGGACCATTACCCAGTTAAAAATTTCATACACAAAATCTGAAGATTTGTCTTCCCACATCTTTGAATGGTAGACGTGGATGGGCTTAGCCTCCGATGGAGTCTAGCTTCAACTCATTAAGGGAAAAGGTGCCAGAAAACACACGGCATCCATGATATACACAGATATAAAGAATGAAGCAATCTTTCTGCTCTCCTTCTGTGCTTGATACTCTGTAACTCGACTGGTCAAACTATCAGACAATAGTTTAGCCCAGTCGAAGGAACAGCCTTCGGCGACTGTGTGAATTAGAGGCACCCATTGAAGGAAAAAATGTGTGGTGTCCTCTCTCCCATATAATCTGCAAGTCATCATAGTGATGTATTTGAACTGTGGTTCTAGAGAAGATATTGAATATATACCATTACTATCCTCCCTGAACTTTGCAGGATGTGAAACCCAATATTTGATTAAACCAGACATAGTCTTGTCGTATTGCACACATTCCTTTTGTTTAAAATTATCCAAGAATTCAACATTGTAAATGAAGTCCGACACTGTTGGCAGCTTATACATAGCCTGCAATTGTTCAGGTCTGAATGTCCCAATGGTAACCCTCTGCTCGTTGACAATGGTTCTGGTTGATATATCTACATGGTCTAATGCCCACCGGACCATATCATAGTAAGGGAGTAGACGTGGCCTAGCTGCTACTTTATGCATTTGATCCTGGATGACAATCTTATACTTGGTGATCAGGTCATCTTTTTCATTTTCACTGGAATCATCCAAAACATCTACCAATTCAGACTGTAAAACCTCAGAAATATATGACCAGGTCCTGACAGAGTTGACCCTTCGAGGTGAAGTATCAGAAACATTGTCTGAACCTTGTCCTGAAACTTCAACGGTGGCTTTAGACACTTTTCGCGGGGCCATGGCGAGGGATTATACTTTAGCTCTCCTGCGATAAAAATATGTATACATATAGAAATTAGTTCGCTCGAGAAAATTCTGCTCTGCGTAGAATAGAATGAAAATCATGACAACAAATAAAAGATCCATGTCTTTGACCATTTAAAACTAGGTCGTTCTTAGGGATAGAATGGTCAAATCGTTCTTAAATATAAGTTTAGCAATAAAAACCAAATCCTTTCTTGTCGATTTTCCTCATTTCCAATTAATGTCATAAATTTTGACAGTTCGTAATGCAAGTTGGCTCAAGGAAATTTTAAAATTGCCTCATAAACTGTGCATATTAATTTTCGTATTAAAACATTGGAAATGCTGGATTAGATTAATTAATCAAGCCTTTTTAAATGTCAATTAATCTTTCAGCATTCGCCTCATCGCGAGTTTTCACTTTAACCCTTTAAACCCGGAAAACCCAAGATTGTGATAATTAGTTTTGGTTAATACAAAACGTAACCAGTATTAAGTGTTTTAATTAATTACATTTTTATTTATATCTCGACTTCGTGACTCGTGGCTTCGAAGGTATAGCTTTCGGGAGGCTCGTATGCCGAATTGTGAAATCGTGAGATCGTGACTTCGCGACTCGGGACTTCGAAGGTATAGCTTCCAGGAGGCTCGTATGCTGAGTTGTGAAATCGCAAGATCGCAACTTCGCGACTCGAGACTTCGAAGGTATAGCTTCCAGGAGGCTCGTATGCCGAGTTACGAAATCGCGAGATCGCGACTTCGGGACTCAGGACTTCGAAGGTATAGCTTCCAGGAGGCTTGTATGCCGAGTTGCGAAATCACGAGATCATGATGATATGATATAATTCAAATGGAAGATAAAACCAGATTAAGTGTTTAATTAATTACATTTTTATTTATATCGCGACTTCGCGACTCAGGACTTCGAAGGTATCGTTTTTGAGGGAAAACATGTCGAGTTGCGAATTCCCAATAGAGCTTAACTGTGGCTAAACTTTTTTACCTTTAACATTAACCCAGGTTACTAAAACAAGAATCTCGTGGTTTTAGCTATCTGGGTTATGACGATAAGACTTTTGGAGCTAGCAAACGCTAAGACACGAAATCCTGATGATGCTTAGCTATGGTTTAGAGTATCTTTACTCTCGGTATTGATCTGGGTAAACTTTTTAAAACTAGTTTGCCATTTCGCCCCTCGAAACTTGCAAACTATGTGATCTATAACTCCTGACATGCGACATCCCGAGGTAAAAAAGGAGAGGCTCATTTTAAACGATTGAAAAAATAAATGTTACCTTAAGAGTATGATAACCGTCGCTGCTTACATGATGAGACTTCTGAGACTATGGGAAAAATAAAGGAAAATATGAAAACCAGCTTTCGATTTCAAGCATTAAGATATGAAATTTAAAACAGGCAAAAAAACAAAAGCGGCTCCAACAGTATGCTTGATATACTTTTTCCTAGCTTGAAAACTAGGGCATTGTTAGATGAAATAATGTTTGATATGAATAGAGCTGATAAGAATAATGAAAGATATGTTATACCTATACATAGAAAAAAATTTGGACTAACCAATGGATGCAGGATCCTAGAAAGAAATTTTTGTAGGCTAGCCATTATGACCCTAGCAAGAAGTACAAGAAAAGTTGGGGATCATTAAATAGAAAGAGAGGATTAACCCTTTGTTACAGTTGTAGAAGACTAGGACATCTTGCTAAGGAATGCCCTGGGAGAAACCCTAGTTGCCTCTATTGTAAGGCTATGGACCATGAAGTACTGGATTGCCTCAGAATGATTGCTAGACTTGAAAAGATGAATATGGAGTAAGAAAACTCTAAAGGAGATCAAGAGACTAAGATTATAGAAGAACCTTAGAAATAATCAGAGATTATGTTACTGAAAATGAAAGAAACCCTGGATGAACATAAAGATGCCAGTTTGTCAGAGATCTTCAAAGAAAAGGAGAAAATCGAAGTAATAATAGAAGACTTCGACATTGGCTGTGCTTTGGATGAGGGAACACAGATGAACATTATGACATAAAGTACTTGGGAAACCCTAGGAAGGCATGTTATGGTTCCTTCACTAGGAAAAATAGGGTTGTTTAAAGGAAAAATGGTAACCCTATGTGGCAGGATTACCTGGATAGATATGAGTACCCATGGAGCTTCAACAGAGGAAGAATTCGAAGTTATTAAATTTATTAAGGATCATGCCCCATTTCTAGATTTGTTAGGAAAGATCTGGATTGAAAAAGACCAAATCCAGAGAAAAGAAGAAAAAGAAGCCCTAGAACAGAAGAAGCAAGAACTCATGGAATTTATGACTAGAAAGATCGCCTACTTGATGGAAGAACAAGAGAACAGATATAAGCCATTGAACACCATGGAATTGGATGTCGAAGCTATAAGAGCATTAGAGGAACCATAGAAGACCGAAATACCTAATCCATATGATGAAGGAGTATTACCCTTGGATCTGAAGAAAGAATCTTAGCATTGCAAAGTGACTCTTGAGAAGATAAGAATCAGAATGGAAAAAGGATGACCGAGACGAAGCTCACTGGGAAGAATGCTAGGAATCTAAGTAAGAAGAGAGCCATGATCGAAATGTTACATAATATTCCAGAGCAAAATTCACAGAAGGAAAAATCACAGGAATTAAGCTTCGTCGGGATATCAGAACAATGACATATGGCATTTCGTCATGGCAAAGAAATATAGCCATTGGACCGATATACCCATTCGACTTCCACCTTGAACATACAGAAAAACATTAAAGGATCACCACCAGACTGTTGGACCATGCCATAACAAATGGATCAACGTTCATGGAATATTCATACCCGTTGCAAGCAGACCGTTGACGAATTTCCTATTTAGCTCATCACACCATCCCCGAAGAACACTTTTGCCAACTGAAAATTCGAAGCCCGCAGAACTAGTGATTGTCTAAAGTGATCATTGCAAGAAGATTGTTCATCCTAGTGCAGTATTTTGAGATCATCATGACCCCAATTATCTTTCCCGAGTGCATATGTCTAACGAGCTCACCACACTTGAGGAATCCATCACAAAGGTCCTTCTCGATTTAATGACAAAGAGAGTCATGTCGGAAAGAAGAATGTCCATCGGAGTCCAAGCATCATCGACAGGAGGAGTGCAAGCCTCCCCATCAAATTATCGAGCAGGAACATCATGAACCGACGTAGAGAGAAGAACTAAGCATAAGGACGACATAGCCAACGCGAAGTTAGTTCCATCCATCCAACCAGATTACATACCCCCTCTGAGCGGTGAGATTAATAGGGACAGTGTCCCTAGAGACTTTGAATACATGCTAGTCACTGCATATCTACCGAAAGGAGTACACACCTACCGCGCAGATCAATACAAGGTTATAGCGTTAAAAATTTGTGACTTCAACCTGGGGGGACTGTAAATCTTACAGCATGCTCGCCCCATATAATTACTTGACGATAAATAAGGGCAAGAATTCGAAGCTCATCCCTTAGCAATGGACGATGAACCTCATGCAGTCTACTCTGCTCAACGTTATGAAAATACTGCACTTCAGCAGACACCAAGAGGTGAATGCTTGTGTAAAATTGCTACTAGCAAGTTACCACGGAGGATACCTATGGTTAGACCGTCGCATAACTGTTGATCCAGCGTTGATCAATAGGATCACCGGGCTTAGCATGCAGGGCCCTGATCCCCATGAGTACTATCCTAGAAAGACTGCAGACCATGCTCTTGCATAGAAGATCAAAGAAGCCTATGGTGATGTTGATAAAGGTGTGAGAGGCTACAAGGTAGCTTCTATTGAAAGTGGCGTAGTGTGCCTTACATGCCAACTGATCGCAGGGAAGTTGGTACACAAGAATCGACCAACACAAGTATCTGGCTTTGTAGTTGACCTCACAGGAAAGTGCATAGAGGGACTACAGATGAACTGGGTGAAGTACCTGGTGAATCAACTGGAGATTGACTGCAGAGAATCCCAGGATCAGGGGCATGCATTCTATTTTAGCTGGCTCTTGATATTGATCGATTTTGTTGCATGGGAGCTACCAGAAGGCGCAACCTTCCCGAACCTTGACCCCTTTGAGACACTAGCTGTGAATTTTAGTACATTATGGTACTCGAATAACATGAGCAAGCAATGGAAATCGAATTCCATTTTCCACGCGTACTATAACCAACTGAAAACAACCATAAGGAGTGAACCTCTCATAACCCCGAACACTTTGTAGAGATTCTGACCTCTGATAAATTTCAGCGCAGACCACCACTTTATATACCTAACCCCATGCACTAATGAGAACCAAGAACAACTTTAGTCCTATTATAAGATGACAGAAGAAGACCTGGAAGACATCACCAAGGAATGGTCAGTGGACCTTCTTGTTTCAGCAGACCCCGCAGAAATGTCTGACATTGACAACCCCAGAACTGCGCAGGATACACCTGGGCCCAGTAAGACAAAAAAAGCAAAGACGACAAAGAAGACTGAAGAAGTCCAGGATGTTGACAACCTATCTATAAGGACATATTCCATTACACTAGATGAAGAAGGTGATGATGAAGAAGGTATAGAAACTCGGAAAGTCGAAGTAACACTGCCTAGGGATGAAGAAGACTCATCGAAAAAAAGGAAGGTCTCACCTCTGAAATATTCCTCCAGAAAAAAACCAAGAACCCCTGTAACTAAGATCAGAACTGCCCTCATGTTGGATGACTTTGATTTCATTGTTGCAGTGGTCAATGATGCTTCAAAGAAAATCATAGAGAAGAAGGAGGTGAAGCAGGAACAAATGTATAGCCAAATTGAGATCGTGCTCCAAGGAGTACAACAAGCACTCCAGTCTAGCCAAGCAATCTCTACAACACCTCTACCAGAAGGAACAATAGAAGTGGGAGATGAATCATTTCATCTCCGCAATATTGTTGATACAGTCGAAGTGTTCCTTTGACATGCTTAGGAAGAAAAAGTGCAGGCCACCCATGCCCTAAAGAAAGAATAGGAGGAAATTCTTGAACAATGCCAAGCCGTGCAACAAGAGAAGAATGCTCTCCAAGAAAAATTTGAAGAAGATAGAGCGAAGATCCAAAAAGAGAAAGAGGAGTTTCCCGCAAAGTAGATAGGAATTGAAGAAGTAGTCAACAGAGCATTTCGCTCTATGACCGGCTTAGAGCAGAAGTTCGAAGAGCCCATAAAGCTCCAAGTGATGAAGCTAGTTGAAGTTATTCAACAACTTCAACAAAGGGTTGTGGAATTAGAGCTTTAGAACATACCATAGACTCCACACGAAGTGTGCGACCAATGAGAATTGAATGCTCATAGCATATTCGGGAGGATTAAAACACTTGCTGCAGAATGTAAACAACTAAGTAGCAGAAACACGCAGATATATGAACAACTATCTAAAGACCCATAGTTGAATAAACTGGAGTCCCAACTCCAGGAAGCAAAGTATCATGCAGATACAGTACATGCATAGCTCAAACTCTTGTCACCCATCGAGAGGATGAAGCTATCCCAGGAACAATGCACTACCCAACAACTCATTCTTACCACACAGAACAGAGTGATGGAAGTCACCCGGAAACTCCAGTCGAGCCAGGAGGCGGCCTACCTACTGTTTGAAGAAATTGAAGGCCAGGGAACACTACTAGAATAAGTAGTTGTCATAGTCGAGTAGCAACTGGAAGGACCTATCAGCGAAGCGGTTGTTCAGGAATTCGTTGAGAAAGAAGCAGTAGCATAGAGACAAGTTGAAGCAGCTCGAGCCAAGCTCAATACCTTTGAGGCAAAGTTACCCAGACCTGAGTGACTTAGGATGAGTCACAGGTGAGTGTTGGGGGCCTATTGGCCCTAACCAAGTTTTGAGGAACACTTGTTCATATTTGAACACTTTTGGGACTTCGAAAGCTTGTCAAATATGGAGCGCAACGCAAAGCGGAAATCGTGGAAGCTAGACCCTTTTTGGGTTTTTGGGGATAATGTGATGGGATTGGGATGTCAGCCCATGGGTTTACCCATGTTTAGGCCTATTTTGTCTGTATATATAGATGTCTAAGAGAGGTAGAAGAGATTCGATGGCTTAGTGCTAGTAATGAGATTTGTGTGATCGAATGTGGATTGTAAATGCTTTGTGCATGATTGTAAGAGACTTGCAGAGCTCAGTGCAAGTTGTTGTAGGAGGTTGTGAAAGGATTTGTGCCGAAGTGCAAGGAAGAAGCATCTAGTGAGCTGCGTAGATCTTATATCCTATGCAAAGAGGGATTTGGATGGCTCTGTGTTGTAACCTGATTAATTGAAGCTAATAAAGAAGAAGACTTTGTGGACGTATCCCCAGGGTGGGGGTGAACCACGAAAAATATGTGTGTTGTGCTCTGTGCCTCAACCTGATGTGTTTGTCTCTTCCTTTGCTAAGTGCTTTGATGTGTTTAGATAGATCTATTTATGCTTTGTTCTTCTGAGATATGAATGAATGTTAGATCTGGTATGTAATATGCTTAGTGCTTGATCTGTCGAATCTAATCTATCTTGTTGTGGCTAAGTGATGAATTATCTTAGATCTATGTACATACTGCAATGCTCTACGCTATCTGCAAAGTATCATGAGGGTTGAATATTGATGAATAATATATTCTAGGTGATTGCTAAGTGTTATAATCACAGATCTGTGTCCTATCTATGGTTGCAGACACCTGAGTCTTGCAACCATCCCTGCCTCTACCTTGGGTGAGACTTCATCTACTTCGCAGGTGTTGTTGAAAGGGCCAGAAGTCAAGGTTTTGTTGGTGCGATGTTGTAGCATTGAACCCTGGGTCTGCCCCTGTGCCAACACCTACCCAGTCAGTCTGCCTAGCCTTTTTTCTTTTTGAAAATTTTTAGAGGTGTATGTGTCCTGCTTTGTTTCAGCCTGTGTACATACGCATTATGCATAGTAAACAACCCCTGTACATACACATGTTTCTTGTGCAACAACCTACATCTCTATGTCTTGAAAGGTTTTCTAAAAAGAGTTTTTCTCTTTCCTGACAAAAGATTTGGGCTTCTTAGGCCTTTCTTGAACTCTACAGGGTCTCTATCAATGGACTTTGGTTGGGTCATAGATTCAGTTTAACTTGATTTTTGTAAAGAACTTATGTTGTTTCTTTACTTTTTTTTCTTTTTTTTTTCTTTAGAGGTTTAGCGTGAGCCTACAAGTTTTAGATCCTCTTATGGATTCCTTTGAATCCCTATGTTTACATGGTGGTCTAGGATCTGTATTAGTCTTGGGTTATGATTTCTCTTTATCCTATTTTATGCTTTGAAAAAAGAAAAGGAAATCCTCTTGTCTCTTTATGTTTCCCATCATTTTTGGCTTATTTTTAGCTTGAATTTTAAGAAAAATGAGTTGCATTTAAAAAAACTTGTGTATTCTACAGTTTCTTTTAGCATCTTTTGTTAAATTTTATTTTATTGAAAGAAAATATAAAAAGAAAACCTAGTTTTTATGCTAGTCAGGTCTCTTTCTTTCTTTGCATTTCTTTGCATTGTTATTTGAAAAAGAAAAAGAATTAGCATAGGGTTGTGTTTTCTCTCATATTGAAAGCGTTTCAGAAGAAAAATAAGAAAGAAAATCCTCTCATTTTCTCTTTTGTTTCACTCGAAAGTTGCATTGTGTGTTTTGCATAGAAAGGAGAAAAGATTGTATCTTTATGTTTGAAGGATTGTTCATGCTTTTTGCTTGAAGCATTTTTTTTCATTTGTATAAATAGTGTAAAGTCTTCTTTGCCAGTGTTCTAATAATTTTCATTTTTGCAAGATTCTCAAACAACATAAGTTTCACTTTCATTACTTGAGTAAGAAAATCCCCTAAAATGAACGTGCTAATATAAAATATATTAGTAACACTTTTTCTAGTGTTTACCAATAGCTTAGTCTAGGGCCTTGGATTAGGTGTGGAGAGGTAAACTCTATAAGTCCAACCAAACATTAACTTAGGTGTCTGTGCTAGGGTGTGAAAAAACCACTTTGTAATTACTCATTAGGGTAAGCTCCTCTCACACAATATTCAAACACGAGGTTGCGTGGAGGACGGTGATGGAGATATCCACTCGTTATCCTGATAAAGTGTTTGGGAGAGTGTGCATTGGGGGTGAATCATGTAGTGTTACTGGCCCAACTTGTGCCAAATCTTTGAGACACTTGGATCCGTCCAAGGTACTCTAAGAGTGATTATGTCCCTGTTGTGTTTTAGGCTTCAGGAGGATCTTCGAGCTTAGTTACCTTGCCCATACACTCGCCCGGATGTCGATTGTACCCCCTTGGTTGTTGATTACAAGTTGGTGGCCTAGTTTCCATTATATAGGGTGACACACAAGTGACTTCAAGGGGTGTATCATGGTACCTAAGGAAAACTATGTACTCTTTGGGAGACACCCGAAGGGACCGTCAATCAAAGGTTTGGGTAACTATTTCTCTTGGTCAGTCGTTTACCTTTGTGAATGTTTTGGATGATCAGAACTTCATCTCCCTAGGTCAGAAGCATTCAGAAGGGTGTTTTGTTTGGTTTGTATCTTTTTAGGATTTTCTTCTTAGTGATGTGCTCTGTGCTCCCTAGTTTTCCATAGTGATTCATTCAGTCATTGCTTTGGGTCTCTAACCTAAGGTGGTAGACCTCCCACTCCATCGTTCGTGAGGACTTTTTAGTCTTCTTATTAGAAAAGTGGAGCCACCTCTTTATAGGCATTGTTTTTTATACCATTGATTTACCATAGTCAATGTGTGAGACTTTTACGGACTTGAACATTCCTCCAAGGGAAGAATCTGTGCATAAGATATTCATGGAAAAAGTTCTTGATGATACCAATGAAGGAACCCCTTCGCAAGGGGATTCTTGTACTTTTCCTTTCTTTGGAAATGTTGGTGTCTCTTTGATGAGCATGTTGTACTTTCCTGGGTTGAATGTAGGACTCCCAATTTGGTTGGGTACCATTCCAAATGTCCCTAATGCTCTTGACACTTCTTAGTTAAGCACCTTATGTCATGGGCATCATGTTGATCTCCCTTCATCAACAATTTATTCTCCTCCTCCTTCTACCTTATCTAGTGAAAGTATAACTACTAGTATCTGAAAGTCTAAATGAAATAGAAAGAGTAATAATATGAAGAAGAAACAACCAACCTTTGCTAATCATGTTGGAGATGTGCATCCATCCTCTGCAAGTCATTCTTAGGGAAAGTACATAGCCTCTGCAATTTATGCTGGAGGCAAGGGTCCAGTCATTGCTAGTCATGTTGGTGATATGTTTGTAGCCTTTGCATGTCATGTTATCGATCAATCACACACCTATGCAAGTCATGTTGGAGATGTGCAACCAACCGCTGCAAGTCATGATGAGGGCACGAGTCTCATCAATGTGAGTCATACAAGTGATATGTCAACAACATTTTTGAGTCATTTTGAGGAAAATAAACCAACCATTGTTATTCATGTTGGGGGAATTGATTCTATTGAGAAACCTAGACAGATAGAACATAAACCTAAGTTCACTTGTAAACTTTGCAAGGGATATCACCTTACTCATCTGTACCCTGGCATTCTAGAGGCATGAAGATTGTGGTCCCTATCTACAAGATCTTTTGATTATGAGTCTTCTAAGGTTTCTTCATAGTTTATTCATCCAGTGGTTGAGAAAGTGGTCATGCCGATGCAATATTCGATTGATCCCACTCCTCTTTTGGGGGGTGATGTGAATTTAGACCATGTTTCCTCACAACCTATTCAAACAGTGGTGAGAAAGTGGTCATGCCGATGCAATCTTTGACTGATCCCACTCCTTTTTTGGGGGGTGATGCACCTTTAGACCATGTTTTCTCACAACCTATTCATCCAGTGGTTGAGGAAGTGGTCATGCCAATGTAATCTTCAGTTGATCCCACTCTTCTCTTCGAGAGTGTCAATTCTACCAAAGTGGTCATGCTGATGCAATCTTCGACTAATCCCACTCTTCTCTTGGAGAGTTTCAAGTCTACCAAAGTGATCATGTCGATGCAATCTTCAGTTGATCCCACTCTTCTCTTGGAGAGTGTCAAGTCTACCAAAGTGGTCACGCCGATAAAATCTTTAGATGATCCCAGTCTTCTCTTGGAGAGTGTTGATTCTACCAAAGTGGTCACACCGATGCAATTTTCGGATGATCCCACTCTTTTTTGGGGGAGTGATGTGTCTATCGACTATTTTTTTATCATTTCCAGTTCAGTACTTTCAGAACAAGGGGGCATTCTGCTCACTTCAAGCACACCCCCTCCAAGTCCTAGGATGGGTTCCTTTGATTGGAATGACCTTGTTGAGACTCACCTTCCTTATTCTACACCTTTTCAAATAAGGGTTGAAGTTAATTCAAATTTTTTTTACCGATGTATTGTAGATGAAGGAGCCTCCGCAAGTATTTTGTCCTCCTTAGCTTGAAAATATTTGGGTTCTCCCGAGCTTGTGTCTACTTTTCATGAGTTCTTGACTTTTGACAGACGTCCTAGTGATATTTGGGGGTTCTTCCTGAGTTACCTAGCTCGTTAGGTGGGAATATTGTCCTTGTTGATGTTATAGTGGTGCAAGACCTGTTAGATTTCAATATGCTTCTCAGGTGTGATTATGTATATGATATGAACATTGTGGTGTCTACACTCTTCTGGGTGATGCATTTCCCTCACAATGGAAGCATTGTCACTATTGACCAGTTGGCATCTGATAATGACCATCCTAATTCAGTGTTAGTTCAGACTACCCCTTTATATGTTTCTAGTATTCGTGTAGACTCTACCCCACTACAGGTTAATTATGTGGCGTCTTATCCTTGGTGTTCAATTTCTTCTGAGAAGGAAATTGTTCAATCATGTTTTCCTTATTGAGAGTTGGTCTCAGCAATTGATCCATTGGTTTATCTAATGGTGGCATGGGATCTCTTGCTTCTCCCTCTTGGTCCAAGTGATCTCGAATTTCCTTTTGAGTCTAATCTCACTATTTTTATATCCTCAATCCATCGTGCTTATGATTCTTCACTGATAGACTCTGCCAGTCCTGGCCAGAACCTTCATCATCATGTGGAATATGGTCAATTTGTTTCTCCCTTTGGGACTATMGACCCTCCTCATTCGCGTGATTTCTTAGATTTTGAATTTCCTTCGGATGAGGCTATCCTTGAAGCCATGAMTACAATTTCTATACCATGGGAAGACTTACACCATGGTTTGTGTGTTCTTCCCTTTTGGGATACTTTCCARGTTAACTATCGAAGAGACTCTTGGTCAAAGCCTAGCARCGGGCTCTACCTGAACTACTACCATGCATGAGTCGTAAGGTTGTGCATTTCCTTATACCATATTGTACAATTTAGGTTTGTTGTTTTCAAGTTTTTTATTCAGTAGCACCTCTTATTTTCTGAATTTTATATCTATATTRGACTTATTAACTTATGGATGACTATTAATGGCCTTATATGCAGGATCTTGGAGACATTTTTTCTTTGAATTTTGTTCATCGTATCGATCCACTCTGACAKGTATTGACCTTGAAACTGGCATATAGGYTAGGTTTTTCCCTACTTGCAATTTTTTTCATTATTCATTTCCTGGTTCATTTGGCCTTAGGATCGACCCCACAGAATTGTGACACTAACCTTCGTTGTTGATAAGTGTGTCGTACTTTATGTGGTAGAGCCTTCCTTCCATGGGAATCCTAGTTAGAGATTTTTTTCCATTTGGTGCCCATGCCGAAGTACTTCATCAGCACGGGAATCCCATTTAGTCCCTTCATGACTTTGTGTTGAAGCCTCATTATTCTTCTTCATATTTTTTCTTGGCTTTACCCATGGGACTCCCTAAAAGAGAATGGTTTATTGTCTTTCAACCTTGCTTAAACTTTGAAAGAAATATTCAACGAGAGTTTATTTATTCTTTTCGATCTCATCTATATTAATTGAGAAAAGAATCCCTCGTGGAGTTTTCCTTAAGACCTTTTCAGACTCTCTAAAAATTAAAATATTGTCGAGCAAGCTTGTTGCCCTTCATGCTCGCCAAACCCAAATTTGAAGGCACATGTCTCCAGTGGTATTTTACCCATTTTTCGGTCTGGATGACTAATTTTACGAATAAAGGTATGCCCTTGGAACTTTGGTTCACTAGGATATTATTCTCAGGTGTAAGTTTAACCCTTTTTCGGGCCTAAGGGACTAAATTTTCAAAAAAAGAACATTCTCCTTGGTTTTGGTTTATCTCTTTTTTGGGCCTTGGAGATTACTTATGAAAAACAAACCCCCTTAGAGTCCATAGTTAAGCTCTTTTTAGACTCCCTAAATATGAAAATATTATCGAGTGACCTTGTTCCTTTCAAACTCGTTAATTGGTCCAGAAAGAACATTTATTTGGCATAAGTTTAACCCTTTTTTTTTTGCCAATAGATTATCAAGGAAAAAGGTATGCCTTAGGAGACTTGTCTCGCTGGGAGATTTCTCCTAAGTTACATTTTATACTTTTTTGGGCTAAGGAGACTAAACCTAGAAAAAGGTTGTGAGTCCATAGTTAATCTCTTTTCAAACTCCTTAAAATTGAAAAGATCGTCGAGTGATCTTGTCTAAATAACACTCATTAAAATGGTTTTGAAGAGACATATTTTCGATATAAGTTTAACCCTTTTTTGAACCGATTAGGCTAGTTGCGAAAAATGAACTCCATGGAGTCTTCTTTTAGCATTTTTTTAGACTCTCTAAATGTGAAAAAACTACCAAGCTTACCTTCTTTGGGCTCATAAAATTCACATGGAAGGAGTCTTGTTGTGTCATGTTTAATCCCATCGCTTGTCTCATCCTTGCATCTTTGGCCTAATGTCGGATCCACATTTCTATTCAATTAAACCTGTAAAGCATTCCTTAAATTCAAGCCTTGCAATACTTTTTCCCTTGTGATCTGACAACTTGACCCATGGAGGAATTTTCCCCGAGTGTCCTTATCCTGCACATTTCTCCTTTCCTTGAGAATTAGTATGTTCCATGCGCTTGGAACCAATTTTATTTCTCACAACACTTGTTATTCCTTTGTAACGTAGAATTCTTTTATTCTTTTTCAAGCTCATTAAAAAATTGAAAAAGACAAAAAAATCAAATATCCCAAAAAGAGGGGACGAGAGATATACACTCTTTTTTGGTAGCAAGATAGTTTCCCTTGGACAAAGAACATCCTTCTGTTTGTTCTCCAAGAATTGGGATCTAGTATGACCTTAGGAAGTTGTTCTTGTTACATAGAGCTATGTCCTCCTCCATTTGATTACTCTTCCAAACATATGGAGAGTTTGGGGTGCCTCCTGTATCACATAATTATGTCAATTTTCAGATGCTTGAGTCTCATCATTCTGTCGCGCTCTTATCCAAGGGAAGTTTTATCCAACTTGAGTCGTCCATTCTACAGTTTGTCTCTTAACTTCCATGAGTCGACCATCCCATGAATCCAATCAAGATTGGATTCAAAGTCAAATGAAGTTATATGCCTGATGATCGAGATCCTCCAGTCTTTCCCTGACGACATGTCGAAGACCTCGAGATATTGAGTCTTACACTCCCATTGTAATCCTACCTGAGTTTTGAATATCTTGAATTTGTTTCTCAAGCTATGAAGTCCTCATCTCCAGCCGCATGTGTCACTAGCTTCTTGAAGATGCATATTGTACTTGTATATCTTCAAATGATTTTGAGATGTAGATCCGGTGTGCTCCGAGCAAGAACGATTTGTATTCATCAAATTTTTTAAATAATTTAAAGACATTTTCACCTAGACATATGATGATTTAAAAACATTTGATCCTAATATAATACAACATATCATCCCCATGAAACCACAAACTCAGCCTTTTCAACAAAAATTAAGAAAGATGCACCCCAAATTAGAACCGACTGTCAAGAAAGAAAGAAATAAATTACTAAATGCAAAGATAATTTTCCCAGTGAGACACACACAATGGGTGTCTAATCTAGTTCCTGTAAGGAAGAAAAGCGATGAAATTCGAATCTGTGTCGATTTTCATAACTTGAACCGAGCATCTGATAAAGACAATTACCCCATTCCTCCAATGGAACAAATTCTTCAACAGGTATCTAGTTCCGAATGACTATCGTTGTTAGATGGTTTTTCGGGAAACAACCAGGTCCTCATGTCTCCACCAGACCAGTTAAAAACCACTTTTCGTACCCCCTGGGGCACTTATTCCTATAGGAAGATGCATTTTGGACTCATAAATGTCGGGGCCACTTTTCAGAGAGCAATGGACATTTCTTTTCATGGCCTCATAAACCAATCAGTAGTGGTATATCTTTATGATGTTACCATTTCTCCAAAAATAAGAAAGATCACTTGTCTCACCTTAGGACTGTTCTAGAACGATGCCGCAAGTATGACATATCTCTTAACCCTAAGAAGTCAATCTTTGTGGTGGAACAAGGAAAATTGCTCAGGTTCATAGTGTCTAGTGACAGAATGATCATCGATCTCAAAAAAACTCAAGCCATTTCCAAACTTCCCCCCCCTCCTCTAAAAACTCCATGCAATCCTTTTTAGGCCAAATTAATTTTGTCAGAAGATTTGTCCCAAGTTTTTCAGAAATGGTAAGACCATTACATAATTTAATTAAAAAGGATGTTTAGTATCATTAAGGACCAAAAGAAAGTCAAGCATTTGATTCCATAAAAAAATCCATAGTGCAAGCCCCTTCCTTGATGATCCTTGATTTCTCGTGAGATTTCACTCTTTACACTTTCATCTCTGATCAGTCTTATGTTGTTGTGTTAACAGAAAAAAATAATCAAAGCAATGAAATCCCTATTGCCTTCATGAGCTCAGCTTTTAAAGGGGATGAACTGAATTACCCAGCTGTAGATCAATAGGCATATGTTGTTTTCAAAGCTGTGAAACACTTCCGGTCATATCTGCTGAAATCCAGAACTAAAGTCATCGTTCCTTACCTTGCCGTAAGAAACTTATTAGTACAAAAGGAACTAGGAGAAAAAATGGCAAATTGGATGACATCGTTACAAGAATAAGATCTCGAAATAACTCCTGCACAAATTTTTATAGGTCAAGGCCTATGTAAACTAGTGGTTGATTCAGTTGAAGAATAAGAAAGTCAAATTAATATCCCACCTATAAATCAGCTCAATGAAAATCAGATTTGTTGCACACAAGCTATTGCTAATTCTTGGTATGATAATATAAAATTTTATTTGACACATGGATCTTCTCCTCGCTATCTTGATCCTAAAAACAGAAGAGCACTCAAGTTAAAATCTGCATCTTTCCAGCTAATAAATGACATATTGTTTCGAAAGAATTTTGATGGTGTTCTTATGCGTTGTTTGGAAAAAGATGAAGCAAAAAAAGTGTTATCTGAACTTCATGCGGGTGAGGCTGGTGGAAACTTTGGTGGAGACACCAATGCTCACAAAGTGTTAATATCTGGGTACTATTGGCCCATGTTATTTAAATATACCCATGCATTATGTCATAAATGTACAATCTACCAAAAGTTTGCGGGACAAATGAAAAAAGAAGCATTCCCTTTGTAGCCTGTTTCGGTGGATTCACCTTTTCAGCAGTGGGGTATTGACATCATAGGGCCAATTAAACCTGCTTCTTCACAGCAGCATAAATATATCATTACAACAAAAAATTATTTTACCAGATGGTGCGAGGTTGCACCTCTAAAAGTGGTAAACACTAATCAGGTAGTATCCTTCCTTAACTCGAATATCATTACTAGATTCAGCATTCCTAAATGTTTGGTCTTCAATAATTCTTCTTACTTTTCATCCCTCGATATGAATGTATTCACCTTAGAAAAAGGGATTAAATTTAAATATTCTTCCAGCTACTACCCTGAAGGAAATGGCCTAGCAGAATCAACAAACAAAAATTTGATCAAGATCATTAAGAGGACAGTCTCTAAAAACCTCAAGAACTGGCACAACGCTTTGTTTAATGCATTATGGGTTGACAGAGTAACACCCAAATCTTCTGTTGGTAACTCTCCTTTCTTTCTCGTTTATGGGAGAGAAGCAATCCTACCTCCTCATGTTTTTCTCCCATCCCTGCAATTATCGCAAAAATTCCAAGAAGAGTTCTTCCCCCCTCATGAAATTCAATTCAATGCCTTGTTGAAACTAGAGGAAGTAAGAGCGCAGACAAAGAAAAAGTTGGATCAATATCAGCAGATTTTGAAAATCTGGTTTGATTCAAACTCTTCTTCAGATAGAAATTTCAAGGTAGGAGACCTGGTTCTCAAGTGGGATAAACCCCACGAGGGAAAAGGGGAACACACCAAGTTTCAAAAATTGTGGTTAGGACCATTTGTAATCGCAGAAAAATTGGGTCCCAACTCTTTCCATCTACACAATTTGGAGGGACAACCAGACACCTTCCTGGTGAATGGCCAAGCTCTCAAAAGGTATTTTTCTTGATAATTCCAGATTCACCTCTGTACATATTTTCTTTTTAATTTTCATTTTTTTTTTGGATTTTTGTTCTTTTCATTTTTCTTGTTTTCACTGCTTTCTGATTAAACTTATGTCTGTGTCACCTTTTAGTTCATGAAGGGAAACTAGAATGCCTCATATGAAGCAACATTCAAGGTCTTCTTAGAGCATCAATGTTGTAAATTGCTGAAACGTGGACTAGCTAAAGAAACTTTTTGTTCAAAGTAGGTTTCCTGGTTTCACTTTATAATTATGAGCAAACACGATCATCATTAAAGCTCTTTGCATTGTCCATGTTTTTAAAGAAAACAACTCAAGTATGCCTTCCTGTCCTTGAAAAGTTATTCTGAAAACTATTTTCAAATCATTATGAAGGTCATCAAGTGAAAAAAAATTAAGGCTCGAAAATATCAAGTGTTCTGAAAACTGAAATTTTCAGCATCACCCCTCTTCTGAATTCATATCAAATTATAAATAATTTATAGAGAGTTGTGAGAAGTGTCTGTAAACCCGTCGAGATACTGAACATGTCTTTAGGCAGCGGGTAAATGAATACATGATTCCAAGACAACTTCTTTGGAGTATTGAACAGGCCTGCTGGCAGCGAAGCAATGTTGGGTTCAAGAAAATTATTAGGTATAAATTTTGATATTAATCGCAAAATGCCCTTCATTTTGAATTGACAATTCTTGGACAGGGTAAAGGCGTTAGAGTGGGTTAATTGACATCCCTACTGAGGCTATGGATGCCTGCTGGCAACAACAGCCCTGTCAATAGTATCAGAGTCATTAGCTCGAACATCATTGCTCTCATAATTAAAACTTGTCACTGGATTTTGTTTGAATAGAGAGACATCTGAAGCTTGACTGTGTGATGTTTTTTGGGATTTGATTGGGATGGTTGATTACTTTTCAGTTGTTCTTTAATTTTTAATCATTCTAATCAGTCCTAACATGAGCTGATTGGTAATGTAGAGATAACTGCTTCTCCCAGTAAGTCACCACTGTTGGCAACCCTACATGTTTTTGCTATTTTGAATGACAAACGACACTTCCTGTAGCTACCTACACCTCATCCTATAAATATTACCACTTGGGGGTGATTATTGGATTGTAAAAGATGTTTGATTATTCTTTTTTTAATTTTTATCTTGTGTTTTCAGGCTTGATTCATGACTGAAAGCATGAATCAGGCATGAAAACTTAATTCCGTATTATATCCCTATTCAAGCATGGTTTTTAAAGGTTCAATCCATTGACATCTTATTTAATACTTCGATGATTTTTCCTTTTGAGTTTGTTTGAATGTCGATATAATACCCATGTTGATTTTCATTTGCACTGTAAGATTATTTATTTGAATCCCTTGTAAATCAACTATAATATCAAATATCAATTTGCATTTGGATTATAAAAACATATTCATTTCAACCCTTTGCAAATCGAATCTGTCCATTACATGACGTGGCAATTAAACACACCAGAATCGTATCATGTACTTCATTTTGGCTGGCATAATGAAGTGATAGGCTTCTCATTATGAGTTAAAGGTTTGGGTAGTGCTATGTACTCGGGGATTTCATTACCATAAGTGTTCAAACTCCATGACCGAGACCTTCATGTGTATGTTGTGATCGCACAGGTGCTCTGCCTATTTTGTTTACATGGTATCCACTTGAACTTGTTCCTTCTGTTTCTGTCATTTAAACCCATAGTTAGTTTGAGATGCCCTTGTTACATTCTGGTCATACCCTTAATGGATCTTGTAGTCCGAATAGATCCCAATGGCTCTCAGGCATTATTGTCCCATGATGATGTAGTCGAAGAATTGAAAGGCCAGGGTTGGGATATTTTCATTAATAGGTTCAAAGGGTATAACCTTCGTGTGGCCAAAGAATTCACCCAAATGTTTGATGGTTGCAGAGAAAAGGTTGGTGATATTCAGTTGGAGGTGATTGAAGAGTTTTTGAGTGAATCAACATGGCTTCCTCTATCTGGTCAGAAGTGGTTTAAGAATTCAAAAATTGGCGAAGTGCCCTGGAGTCTTTTCATGACTTCCATAAAGATTGAATGTTGTGATAAAGGTATTCATGTTTCCTTGCTCAAGGGTAGATGGCATGGTATGTTATCAATTCTTAAACAATTTAATACCTGTGAGGGTCGTTATGGCCTGGTTTTTCTTTACCATGTGCGATTGCTTATGCACTTTATAGGCTTCCATTTGAATGTGTCATTTTATTTGCTAAGGAGTCTGTACAAACTATCGAAAAGATACAAGAAGCAGAGCCTTGACTCTAGCCTCTTTCATCATGGTCTAATTAAAATGTTGTTGGTTCATCGTTTGAAAACCCTGAGTGATGATTGGGATGGGTTCTTAGCTTGAAACGGTTTTGTTACAGACATTCCTACAGGAAACCCTATGTTGGATAAGCCTTTAATAGAGAAACATTGTGATTTCTCAAATGACCAGATAGATCCTTTGAAGAAAAACCCTCATCATGAGGTAATACCCGATCCATTTTTACCTGGACAACAGAAGGTAAATCCTGAGTTAAATGATACTGTCGTGCATGAATTATTTGTTGACCCTAACGCTAATATGAAGCCATGTATTGAAAATTCTCGCAAACAAAAGCATGCAATGGTAAGATTTTGAAATAAGAGGTCTGGTTGACTCATTTCAAGAATTTTGTGTAATCGATCCAAGCCTCATGTGAGCTCGATCGATTTGATTGAGATCCATGAGGATTCAGACTCCTAGATTGAAAGGTTTCTCGTAGAGGAAGATCCAGATTGTCCCAAACCGGATCCTAATCAACCATTCGAATATGTTAACAATATCCCACCATGCCTCGATGGTAGCAAGGGGTTTACTGGAATAAATCTCGAGCAAAGGCTAACAATAGGTTGCGTTGATGTTCTTGCACCCAATTATTCGCTCCCTCAACAGATCGCCCATGTTGTGCATTGCAAATTCTGCTTGCATTGGATTGGGTAGTACTATACAAATATCCCCATTCTCCAAGCAAGGATCAAAGCTCTCTTAGCTCACAATGAATCGCTGGAAAAAGAAAACCGTGAACTCAAGGCAAATGAACAAAGACAAGCCAAGCGTCTTAAAAAGACAGGCAACATTGTGATAAAGAATGCTGATAGTGTGAAGGCCATAATAAATTCCGAGATATCTTGATATTTTTTTACTTATTTAGTTAAATGGTAAGATGATTTTTATTACAACCATGTTATTTTTAAAAATCAAATCGTTTAAACTTGGATTTCTTTTATCAATATAAGACTAGCTACAGAATCGAGAGATTCTGTAGCCAAGTCATTTTCATATAAAACTTAGTAATTATTTGTTAATAAAATATTTAACTTATTCTCATTTCATTTTTTTCAGGACATGGTATATCTGATGTTGATCTTATGGGATGGAACATGCTCGATCTAGTTGATTAGTTATCTCCTTTTGTAAATAGGGAAAACTTTCATAAATTTTTGAAGATACAATTTGATCATGGGTGGTTGTAGACCCCCATATTTGTAATGTTTTGATCTTATGGGATCAGATCTTATCCTCATAGATAGGGAGATCAGATTTCCCAAAGACACTTTAAAAACCATGCATTTTGTAATTGACAGGCATCTTGGCCTAGAGCGGAGGATGGACAAATGATTCCAAGACTAAATGAAACAACACATAAGCATTTTGGCTTTAGAATTTTGTGAATGGTGTTTTCATTAATGTTTTTTTAATTCTGGTATATTAATAGGTCTTGTAGCTTTAGACTCAATGATCTATTATGTTTTGGGATACTCATGTTATAAATATCGTCCATAATTTGTTGCTTTAGATATTGACATTGTGATCATTTCTTTAATTGAAATGACAAGATTTCTCTTTGATTTTTAGTTGAATAATGAAATGCAATGTGTTACACTCAGATTTATCTTATTGTAATCACTTGCGATCATAAGATCACAGGGTTTATTTGTATTACCTATTATGTTATTAAATTTTAGTTACCATGACAAGTTATGAATTTATTCAGAACATTTGCACTATAAGTCTATTACAGATTTATCTTGTAGGTGCGGTGGTTGGAAGCCTCTTGTTCACATAGAATCCAGGATACATTTCACAAACTAACATCAGGTTAGCTCCTTTATGTTTCTAATTTCTGTCAATTATGCATAGTGAAACCATAAAGTTTAGATCAACTTTTGACTATCTGTACATCTGTGTTTCATAGTTTAGTTAATTCATGATTTGTTAAGATTAATATAGAGAAAACAAAAATATTTTGAATGTTCTTTCTTTATCTTCTTTTCAAAATCAATTATTTTCACATTGATTTCGTGAGTTTCCAGTAAGACTCACAACCTGTAAATGCTATTCATAAATGGGATTTTTATGTTTTCTTGTTCTACCTAAACACACTTAAAACAATTATATCATAGTAATATATATATATATATATATATATATATATATATATATAGTTGTTATCATTAGTTAATTATTCCTTTCTTTTCATTTTATTTTTAGGATTTTAGATTGGTTAATGGAGCCATTAAAATCGTCAGAATGAGTTACACCAAATGGCTTGGGTTACTTAGACAACCTCAGACCGGACTCGTTCTTCCAGTTGATGGCTGGTCAATTTCACCATCAACAGAAATAAATCTTAACTTTCTTTTCCACTTAACATATTACAAGTACACTTGGTTTTCATTGTGTCTTGGGCAGATATCTTACACTCGGCAGGTCACTTAACTCATTTGGAAACCCTTAACCTTTCCCAAGAATCTTTTCCAAGCTCCCCCTTCCATTTAGAATTGACATTTAGGGGCATCCATCCATACATATCATTTTCCATCTCATTTTCCCCTAGGGTCACCGGGATTCCCCCCTTGAGGTGACTACCTCACCTCTAAAGTGATAGGAACACCTACCTAAGGTGACAATGGGTAGGTTCTCTCCTAGTTGTCACCAATTGGTGGTTGGGTCAGGATTTTCCCAACCTACAACTTGGGCAATAACAATGATGATGTACTTATGCAATTAAGAGGAATTGGGATTAAATTCCTCTATCACATATAAACCCTATTATTGTAATGGGTGTTCAATGGTAACAGGTTGAAGGGGAAAAGCAAGATTATTTTCTTTTCCAACTGACCTTTGACATTTGTGGCATTTTCTAGAATAAGCATGAGAATATTTAAACAAAGTAGGACAATAGTATCCATCTCTGAGGATTGTATGTGTTGTGGTATCTCCCCCAAATTGTCCTCCAGTTGGACCATTGGAGTTCGTCTAGAACCTTATCAACATCTTCTTTCTCAAGGAATCTTAACATAATTCCATCATATTTCTTTCTTAATAGAGTTCCTTGGATGAGTTGGTATTGTGTTGATTTAAGCATAAGAGCCCTCTTCTTATTCTGCTCCTTATAATGTGGTATTAATCTATGGTCTAGATAGTACTTCAAGTTGGATTACTGAGAGGCGAGGTGAATCAGTAATAGCGTAATTATAATCCTTTTTCTTCAAATGTTATATCAATGTAGAATTATTATCCAATACTGACCAGTAAGAAATAAAAAATCACACACATACATAGTACACCAGTGTTTTACGTGGAAACGCAAATCGGAAGAAAACCACAGAATGTTTTTTCTTATATGTCTTGAAGAATTACATTCATTAGAAGCAACAACTTCCTTTGTTTTCTAGCTGCAATTGGAAGGAGGCTCCAACCCCCTAGTTTCTCAGGCTACAACCTGAGGGAAGCTCCAACTCCCCAATTCTCTGTCTACTACCAGAAGGAGGCTACAACCCCCAATGTTCTTCAGCTACAACCACCTGTCCTTGCCCCATCCTGCCAGCCTGAAGTAGAAGTAGAATGATGGAACTAATGTCACACTATCACTGTGAGATATACCACTGTAAACCTATACCAATAAATCTAAACCATGCATCAACCATGCATCAACCTATACCTCAACATGTAATCAACCTGTACCATAAACAAGTGCATCAACCATGCACCAACCTGTAATCAACCTGCACCATAAAAAAGTGCATCCAACCATGTAACAAGTATGTATCAATCATGTGTCAACTACTCATCAACTATGACTCATCAATATGTACCAACATCATCAACTATACACCTCATGTATGTGCACCAACTCATCAACTACTTGTCTGAACCATGTACTCAACATGTACCACAACCAAACACCCTCATCAATTTCATCATCCAAATCTGATTTGTAGCTCTGTAATAGAACTGGTGTATATGATCACATTCCTTCAAACCTTCCTTAACTTTAAAAACAAGAGACTAGTATTTTCATCAAACGTTTTTTTAGTCTCACATGCCCAGTTTTGGATTAGTCAACAACCCTAACTTGAAGTAATCATAACTTTGAACCTGTAATGTATAAAGATATGAAACTAATATACAATTTTCTTCAGTGTGTTTTATGCAATTCCTCCAAGTGTCACTACTTGGAACCACTCAAAAAAGGAGTTATAGAAAAAATGGCATACCTTGCTGAATTCTGGCTTATTCTAGAGAGCGACCTTGTAGAGCGTTCCCCACACAAAATATTTGATGAATTGATCTAAAATTGTTACAAAGAATATTGTAGACGGTACCCTAACCAACACATTTGGTCTCACTACATTTGGATCTGTTATGAAGAATTTATGACATTTTTACCCGAAACACCTGATTTTGACTAGTTTTAGGACTAGCCACAAACCCTATTTTCCACGGAGTGTAACTCCCCAAATAAAACAACCCACAAGCTGAATTTTTTACCACAGATACTTGGATATGTTTTCTCACTTTCATAGCAATTTAACGATCTGAATCATTATAGAAATTTTTTTTTAGCGAAAATGGTGAGATGACCTGTAAATAACATACCTTAGAAAACACCATCAAAAGAATTTATCCTTCCTTGCATTTCGGCCTTCTTTTCTTCACCTTCACTTAGAATTCCAGTTTAGATATCCTTGGTTACCTCAGACACATATATATATTCAATATTCTCAAGTGTGATTCAAATGAGAGATCCTTGCCTCTTATTTATATTCTCCAAGTAGCTTCCTTAAAAACATCTTCTAGGTCACTTGGCCCACTTTCCTTATTTTAGGGTTGGGTCCACTTCTAATTTCTCCATTAAATTTATTATTGAAATAATTCATTTTGTATTCACTTTGAATTATAATAAAATCATCACTTCACTTTATTATTTACCTTTTAAAATCTCTTAAACCACTTTGACTACTTTGACCTTTTGGGGCTTCTAGATGACATATGAGGGTCCTCCAAATTCGTAAGGCCATAACTCTCAAACCGTGAAGAGTTATGTGATGTTCTACATACCACCAGAAATGGCATGACATGTACTATCCATATATAATCATATTATCTGAAAATATATCATAACTCATACCGTTACCCATCAAACAAACTTGGGTCCATTACCCAAACCTAGGGTCTCCAACTTCTCATGGCCATAACTCTCTAACCGTGGGGAATTATGTGACGTTCCACATACCACCAGAAATGACGTGACAAGCACTATCCATCTAGGATATTTTCCCTGAAAAATCACTTTCCTTCATCTCATTATTCCACAATTAAGCATGGGTTCTCTTACTCCATAAAGCGTCTTCCCGTGAGGTATTTCACCATAAGGGGACCACTTTGGAGTTCACCCATATTTAATTCTTATCAACCATGAAAAAATAATAATGAGTCATATTTACATCAAACAATATTGGGTCCATTACCTAAACCTTTGTGCTACGGGGCTTTCTTCAAGGTTTGACATCAATGACAACCAACCTTAATCAATAATCTCCCCCTTTGGCATTGATGGCAACACTCTGATGCAATACTAAAATCATATCACTCATGCTCCCCCTGGAACCATGCCTTTGTCCTCTGCATCTGATAAATCTGTTCCCTCTGGAACCATGCCTCTATCCTTTGCATCTGATAAATCTGCTCCCCCTAGAACCATGCCTCTGTCCTCTACATATGATAAATCTCTCCCCCTTTGTCATCAATGGCAAAGGTATCTTTCCATCTGGGGATGCTCCCCCTGGCAGACTGTCCTCTTATGGTGCTTCCTCGTGTACATCTAAGACATATAAGATAAGCATTCAACAATCATTCATTTTTGCAGTAGAAATAACTCCAAGTATTTCGCGAAGATATTCAAAGGCTTCCCATGGAAGTGGTTTTGTAAAGATGTCTGCCACTTGTTCTTGTGTGCCCACATACTCAACTCCGATGTTCTTTTCTACAATCTGTTCCCGTAGAAAGTGATACTTGATTGGAATGTGCTTAGTCTTGGAGTGCATCACCAAGTTTTTTGAGATACTGATGGCACTTGTATTATCACAATGTATTGGAATATGCTCATCATACTCAACCTGTATATCTGTCAAAGTTTGTTTCATCTAAAGAACCTGTGTACAACATGTTGTTGCTGCAATATACTCTGCCTCGGCTGTAGATAGAGATACCAATGATTTTTTCTTTCTTAGCCATGATACCAAACACTCACCTAAGTAGAACGCTGCTCCACTGGTGCTTCATCGGTCATCAATACAACCTGCCCAATCTGCATCTGTGTAGGAAATAAGTGATATATCTTTTCCTTTTGGATACCATATTCCAAACCCTTCTGTTCCTTTGAGATATCTGAAGATCCTCTTTACTGCTAATACATGTGATTCCTTTGGTGTTGCTTGAAATCATGCCACCTTTCCAACTGCCTGCATTACATCTGGTCTGGATGCTGTCACATATAGTAGGCTACCAATCATTGACCTATATTGCCTCTGATTTGTAGACTTTGAATTATCATCTTTTCTCAACTTACAACTGGTTTGCATGGGAGTGATAACTGGTTTGCAATCTTCCGTTCCAAACCTCTATAGCATTTCATTGATATACTTGGTTTGAGAAATAAAAATTCCTTGGTTGCTTTGATGTATTTGAAGTCCCAGAAAGAAGGATAGTTCTCCAAGTAACGACATTTCAAATTCATTCTGCATGTCTTTTGAAAATTTCTGGCCTAACCTTCCATCATCACTACCAAAAATAATATCATCAACATAAACTTCAATTAATAAAATATTACCTTGACTTACCTTGATGTAGAGGTTGTTGTCTGCACTTCCTTTTCTGAACCCTGCCTGCTGCAAATACTTATCCAGTCTGGAGTACCATGCTCTAGGAGCCTGTTTTAGACCATACAAGGCCTTCTTTAATTTACACACATAGTCTGTGTTCTCTGACAACTGAAATCCTTCTGGTTGTTCAATGTAGACTTCTTCTTCAAGTTCCCCATTCAAAAAAAATGATTTTACGTCCATCTGATATACTTTAACATTTTTGGAGCATGCATAAGCTAAAAGAAAACAAATTGCTTCCATTCTGACAACTGGGGCAAATTTCTCTCCAAAGTTGATTCCTTCAATCTGTGCATATCTTTTACATATCAATCTAGATTTGTTCCTTGTAACCTATCCATCTTCATTCAATTTATTCCTGAAAACCCATTTTGTGCCGATCACATTCTTATTCTTTGGTCTTGGAACCAATTCCCAAGTGTCATTTTTCTCTATTTGATATAATTCTTCATCCATGGCCTTATTCCAAAATTCATCCTTGCTAGCTTCTTCAAAATAGTTTGGTTCAATTGTAGATAAGAGTGCTATGTGTGTTTGTTCTGGTGAACAAAGTTTTCTTCTAGTCTCAAATCCTGCATCTTTGTTTCCAATAATCTGATCTGAATGATGATTCTTCTGTACTCGTTTGCTAGGTGTCTTTGGAGATACTTGTTGAACTTTCTCTTCTACTTCTGTTGGATTCTCTTCATCTTCATCTTCCTCTTCTTCTTATTTTTCATCTTCTTCTTCAAAAAGTTGTTCCATTGATTTGTTTTATTCTTTCTTTGATTATGGTCTATCCGTTTCATCAATTGTTACATTGATGCTTTCCACAACTTTGTTTAATCTTAGATTGTAACACTTGTATGATTTCTTTGTACTTGAGTAACCAACAAGTATTCCTTTGTCCACACAAGAGTCAAACTTTCCCATTCTGTCATCTTCTCTTTTGATGTAGCATTTGCTTCCAAAAACTTTGAAGTGTTTCACCTTTGTTGGTCTTCCTTTCCATAGCTCGTAGGGAGTTTTATCAATGTTGTTTCTAAGCATTACTCTGTTTTGAATGTGAACTGTTGTATGCACTGCCTGTGTCCAAAAAATATCTGTCAACTTTGAATCCATTATCATTGTTCGAGCCA
>ML782180.1:150039-169691 GCA_009831015.1 Picea engelmannii
ATCCATATTTACTTCTTATCAACCATGAAAAAACAATAATGAGTCATATTTACATTAAACAATATTGGGTCCATTACCTAAACCTTTGTGCTACGGGGATTTCTTCAAGGGTTGACATCAATGACAACCAACCTTAATCAACACTTCATTTCACAATACCACTAGTCAGTATTGATAGGGATATAGCATATTTCATTCTCAAGTAAAATTTGATCTTGATGCAGCTCATCTTCACTTGTTATTTCATCTACTAATTCAACTACCAACTTACATAACCCTTGGCCCTTGTAAATTTTAGCAGGCTCAATTTCCAAGTCATATTCTTGTAAGGTTTTCATCCAATTGGCTCTTTTCTCCCTGGGTCTTTTGTACCAAGAGATTTCTTACAATAGGGTAAAGTACTATTACCTTAGTTTTCGACTTGATCAAGTAAGGTCTAAATTGTTTAATGGCTTTATCGACTACGTAGGCTTGTTTATATACTTTAGGATAGTATTATTCTTCCCCTTGCAGTCTTGAACTCATAAATATGATTGGATATTCATTTTGTTCCTGATTCTTTATGTCAATACATCTACAAATGTGATATTAGAAGCAAATGTATAAAGTATAAAATCTTTGTTAAAATTGGGACTCATAAGTGTCAGATCTTGTGCTATCTCTGCCTTTTTTTTCAAAGAAGGACTTTTCATTAAAACCCCATTTAAACTATGTGTCCTTCTTAATCTTGTCTTTTAGTGGTTAGACAGTCTCGATAAAGCTTGGGATAAATCTCCTCACAAAGTTGATCTTGCCAAGGAATGACTGCATAGATTTATTTTTATGAGGGGGAGGTATTCTCGAAATGTCTTCAGTGCTCTCAGGTTCAATCATCATGCCTTCATTTGATACAACAAATCCTAAGAGTTTACCTTCATCCACTGCAAAAACTGACTTTGTTGGGTTGATTGAGATTCCATACCTTCTACATATATTGAAGATCCTCTTCAAGTGAGTGATATGATCTTTTCGATCTCTAGAGAAGACCATGACATCATCCAAGTATACTACTACACAATCACCAATCATTCCTATGAAATCTATGTCCATGGCTCTCTAAAAATTTGATCCTGCATTGATTAATCCAAATGGCATTTTTTTGTAGGCATAAGTCCCCCATTTCTTTGGAATGTAGTTTTCAATTGATCATCATGGGAAACTAGAACTTGGTTATATCCATAAAACCCATCTAGTAATGATATCATTTCAAATCCAGATACGCATTGTAATATTTTCTCCATGGGTGGCACGAGATACTTATCCTTCTCTAAATCCTTATTCAAGTTTCTAAACTCAACACAAAGCTTAATATCTCCTCTCTTCTTCCTCAAAGGAAATATATTAGCAATCCATTGAGTATGTCTAACTGGGAATGTTATCCTTGCTACCAATAATGTATTTAGCTCTGCTTTTACTTAAGGCTCTAAAATTGGGTGCATCTTCCTTAACTTTTGTTGAAAAGGATTTGTTTGAGGTTTAATAGGAATGACATGTTGAATTATCTTGGTATCATAGGTCTTGAGGTCATCATATGTCCAAGAAAATATGTCCTTCTACTCCTTGAATAATTTAATGAATGCTTTCTTTGCAACAAAAGAAAAATTCTTCCATGGATTAATGTTCTAAGGCATGGTGCTTGTTCCTAAATTAATGACATCATATTGTATAGTTGAGATTTTGGTCTCTCAGCTTGTCACCTTTTTGAAATTTTCTTGTAGATCATACAATTTCTCCAGCCTTACCATGTTCTTAGGGATATTATTTATTGGACTTCGCTGGTGATTTTGTTGTGGTTGATATGCTGATTCAAGAACCTATGAAATCATATCTTGATCATGTTGAGCTTCATAGATTATGGATTCTTTGAAGTTGCCTTCAAGGTGTAGGAAGATAATAATCTGTTGGTCATCATCAAAGACTCTCCAATTGGTCACATTGTAAAGAATTGAATGCTTGTATAATAATTCCATAGCAAAAGTGTCAGACACGATTCCTTCTGATGGAATTAGTCTACATGCTACATTTGATAAAAAAAAATAGCGTCATACTTCAAGGACCGAGGAATAGGATTGATATTAAAAACATCAAAAAAATTGATTACTTATCATACCTCTTGTTTTTAATGTTTCATATGACTTGAAAGACAATGTATGGTGTTTCTTACCTTTCTAACAACAATTTTTGAATCACCAAATACCTTAATTTTATTTACCCCCAAGTCTACTGCTTTTCTTATGCCCTGGAGAAGGGATTCATATGATTCTTTTCTTGCCAGTAGGGTCCTTTAGTATGCAACCAACACCTACACCTTCAAGAGACTTGGACCCATCAAAAAATAAATTCCACATATTAGGGTCTCTCTTCAATTTGTGTATGGACTCAAAATTTTATTTCTTTTCTAAATTAGTGTGGTTAGTGATGTCAATGGGGCTCAACAATGGGGATCAACAATTTGAGTGCAATGAAGAATTTCATATTGTGTGTTTGATTCCACATGAGAAGAAGTTCCAGTTGTGTGGTTCCCAAATAATGAATAGCAAGAATAATTTCCCATAATTGAATGATTAAACATAATGGGTTCATTGGGTTCGTTCAAGTTTGTTACCACATGTTTCATGTATATTTCCATATCAAATCTGATTTGGTTGGATTTTCCATTATATGGGATCCATAAATGTGACCAATCAGTTGCAAAATATCCATTAAGCATTGCAAACCATTCTCTACTCAAAAGCATACCATAGGTATCACGTATATCCACTACTATAATGTCAATAGTTTGATATACTTTAGGGTTAGATGAAATCCTTATTAAAACAATTTTCAACTCACCAATTACCTTAACCATGGTTTTATCTAGTTGTATGATTTGAATGTCAGATTCCTTGGGTTTGAAATTTGGATTTTTACATACCTTGAATGACATTACATTAGAAGAGGCACATGAATCTATCATGCAATTATGGATATTTATATTGAAAATATCAAAAGTTAGTAGGAAAGGAGGAGTGCTCATGTTGTTCTTCTGATTCATTAGCCTCTTGGGATTAATATTTATGTTCATATCCCTCTCATTCTTCTTCTTTAGGCTCGGATTTATTTTCATTTTCCCCAGCTTGGAGAGCTTGGATGATATATTCCATATTGATACCCTCTGGAGCAGAGGAGTTCGCCTTGTTGGTCAAAGAAGTACTCTTATATTTCTTGGGTTGGAACTTAAAAAAATTTATTGGGGTTAGAAGAGCCTTCCCCAGGGTTACTTTTTAGGTCAATGATTTCATTGGATAGTTTTTTGACAATTATTTGGAGGGCTTCCATATCCATGGAATCAATATATTTCTTATCTTCTGAGGTTTTGTTTACATTCAATTTAGTTTTAGGATTGACTTTGTATTTAGAGGATTCGTTTCTAGGATTACCTTTCATGCCTAACATGTTCTTTTCAAATTTTAGGGCTTCCTTGAAAGTTGCTTCGAGGGTAGTTTTCTCAGCATTCTTGAAAAACATTGCAATCAACACGGGGAGGGATGAAGTCTAGAATTCAATGGAAATGTCATCAATAGGTTTAGAGGCTTGTGGAAGTATCTTCATTAAAGTGAGGAAAGGTTGATTGAAATATCTAATCTTTTCTTTAGGTTCCATATTAATCCTTGAAAGGTCTAAAACTAAAGTCATTGGCATCTTGTCTTTCCCGAAATTTTTAATAAAAGCAGTCTCAAATATTCTCCAAATAGTGACGGAAGATTATTCCAAAGAAAAGAACTGCATTGAAGCTTTATTTTCTAAAGTATAAGGGAATAACCTACAAATGACATCTTCTTTTCAAACATTCATAATTCATACCACAAGAAATAGTTTCTTGATGTGGTCTTTTGTAGAGTCTTTTATGCAAGTGTCAAATTTGGAAAAAAATTCTCACTATTTTTAGGCATGTCATGGAGTTGTCCAGGTACTACAACCACATATGGGAGAAACCAAGGTTGATAAGGTGGGGGTTTTTGATTATTTCCATCCATGGGTTGAGTAGTAACAATAATTAGTTGTCTATCTTTTCCCTCACTATTTCCTTCAGGTTCTCCCTCAGATTCATCTCCTAGTTTGCTTCTAGGAGTTTGAGGTGGATATTCGGGGGGTAAAGGGGGTTGACCATTACTGCCTACAAGTAGGTATCATTCTATCTCGAAATTGAAAGATTCTGAAATGCCTTCTATAACTTGAGATAAGTAATATTTTAGATTTCCAACTGTTGGGTTACCCTTGTGGGTAGAAAAGTTTTCAAAGAATGGATCTTCCCTCAGAGGGCCTTCTTAATTTTGGGATACTGAATATTCAATTGGAGGTTGGTTGGTCTACTTGATCCAGTGCCCCATTAACACATGATCAAAGGACTCTTTTATTGTAGTCTCGAGCTCTACCCTGTTGAAACTGTGATGTGTTGGAGTTACAAGCTTAGGATGAATGAGACCTCGATGAGTAGAAACTTGGGAAGGGGTATTCACCGAATATAACAAAGGATGAGAAGCATTTTCCGAGTTAAGGTGATAAGAATCACTAGAGTGAGTCGTATTAATAAGCGGAATATAATGGGTATGGTTTTTTGTTTTCTTTGCAACCATTCAGTTCTATGTCCCTCCTTCTAGCACCATTTCCGTTGATAGGTTTGATTGGCCTATCAAGAAGGTAAGGGAGAATGCCCGATGGCAAGTCCCAATTAGACTCACTCTCATTTAGTATGGCATTTCCAACTAGTATGTTTCTCTAGTTGCCACTCTAAATTGCTATCTAAATATGAATATGAAAATGAAAGGTTCTCAGATGAATTAAAATCTAGAACTAACTAACTAATGATAACTACTTCTAAGTACAAATGCATAACTATTTGCATCATATCCTGATCAAGAGGAAACTAGTTAAGATTAAATACTATGAAAGATAATATTGTATGAATTAGAAAGAATTCATATATTCAAAAAATAAATGAGATAACAACAACATTACATACACATATATAATTAGTTGCAATATGTTTATATAACCTTGTGGTTGTATTCAAAAGGAAACATGTGACCACATGAGTATACAAAAAATATTGTAGAATTGATTCATAGAATAGAAAATGTAACACTCAAATGTAAGATAAATTCATTAAGAAAAGTCTCAAACACATTTACCAATATCCCAGATTTCCAAAATTCCTCTTGCTCTTCATTAATTTTGAATTAATAGTACTATATGTCATATACAAAGTGCAAAAGTCCCTTTTACTTTGTAGCCATTTCCTTTATAAAAAAAAGAAAAGACTCTTCACATTATGTAACTGTCATCCTGTTGGAGGACAGTGACAACTCTTCATTTCATATTATAAATTAGGACTTTACAAACTCACAAAATGATCAATAATGAAGGAAATTCATTACAATAATCAAATGGTCTTAGGTTGTTTCATTTTATCACTATAATCTTTCCACAACTTGAAATATTTCAAGATAATATCTATTCTTCCTAGTTGCATCTTCCCAAGAACTATCTTACCATCACAGATTAGGGTCTCCACTTATGTCTTCATGCTTTTCTATGTCTTCTATATGAAGTCCTAAATTAATGAGATTAATTTGATTGGATTTATCAACATTGTTTCTATAATTTATTTATCAACCTCATCTATTGCCTCAATATATTTCATGTTGAGATTTCTTCTTGTTTCTACATCTTCTATCGTCATTTGAGCTTTTGTTTCTTCTTCCAAAACTACTAAAGTGTCCATCCCGAACTGTTCAAGTAAGTGATCCGATGCTCTCCATAATCTTTTGTAATCCTTTTCAACTGCTTTTTTGAGTACTCTTAACATCACTTATGATATATATCCTAGTGTTTATGAGTATTTGGCCTTTGATCCTTTCCTTGGTTGTATAGATTAGCAGGCTACTAGGTGGGTTAGTGTATACATCTTGCCAATCTAGGATCTTGTCGAAGGCACTCTGAGCCTTTTGATATTTTTCCTTTATACTATCCATTTGTATACCTAGCTTAAGATGATCTTCCCTTCTTCTTTGTACTTCATTCAATAAACAAAAGAACCTGTTTTTCACTTCTCTAAGTTATTCATTGGCACAATTGGCCACTTCTCTAACTATTTCCAGGACCATGTTTCCCTTCTAATTTTCTTCTATATTCTCTTTAAAAGTTCGTTGTCTTGCAACAATTTTCATATTTGATCTTCTATCCTTTCGTTATATGTGCTTATCTCTAATTGTTTTTCTTGTAACCTCTCTTGAGTATGTGTGGCCTTAAGTTTCTCTATTTCTTCTTGATGTAACTTATGGTTGATGTTAATTTACCCTTCTATTCAAATTCTGCACATAATTTTTTTTCCTGTAGTTGCAGTTCCTTTTGTAGTTCATATCTGTGTAGTTTTTTTGCTAAATCGGCTTCCCTCTTGAATTCACTGGCCAAGCCTTCCTTAATGGTGTTCATGGAAGCTTCGATTTCATCTACCCTAGCTCTCAATATGTCAATTGATTCCCCGATTTCATGGACCGACATTGCATTTGCTCCAATGAATACATTAAGGACTATTGTTGTTTAGATATCATTTTCCTTTGGATTTGGACCTACCTTCCATTTTATAATATTTTCATGAGATTCTTGTTTTGAGCCATGTTGTCCTCTTTTCCTCTTGGTCATCCTTTTCTTAATGGACTTTGTCTTATTGTTTTAATAGTATTCTCCTACAACCACTACAACACCTTCTATTTCAAGTCCTGTAAAGGTAAATGATAGGTTACCCGATATCATTGTCATAGGAGTACATTCTTCTAAGGGAATAGTGACCATACTTGTGATGGGATTTGTCACCACAACTTTGTTCAATTATTTTGGTTCCTTTATTGATGATGTAGTTGCATTTCTCTTCTCCTCTTCCTCTTTCTTCATCATCTCTTTAGCCCGAATAGCTAAATTTGTTTTTTCTTCATTTGCTATAGTTTCAACCTCTGTTTCTGTGTTGTTTGTATCCCCTTCATTATCCTTCTCTAAAGTTTGGAATTTATCTTTTTTTTATTATCAGTTCATCTTATTTCTTCTCCAGTTCTGATCTTTTTCTTTGTTGATATTTCTCCTTTGCTTCGTCAACCTTTCTTTCTCTCCCCTTGGATTTTTGTCTATGTTCTCTTTATTTGGATTCTTGCTTCTCATTGTCATGTTGGAGTAATTCCTTGAATTGTTCTTTTATCATAATCATATCTTCAGCATCCTCCTTTTGGAGTTTCTCTTTGGCTAGTTCGATTGGTATCATGTCTAATACTTTCTCAAAAAATATAGCCTCCCTAAAGAGGTCTTCATCAAAATTAGCTTGATGAACAACTTGTTAGGAAAGCTTGACTACTTTAATGTGTTCATAAACTACATTATGGGGATCATGCCCTTTTATTCTTCCTGTGCATAAACATATTTCTCTTAAAGCTTCGGCTTCCTTTTCAGCATGTGGATTATTTGATAGAGTGTGCCTACCTATATGGAGTGGGAATATTGGCTAGTACTTTTTGTTCTTCTCTGATAAGTAGGTAGTGACTCCCTTCTCAACTGTCTGATAGGATATTTCTCTAACCAATATTATCAGGCACATGATTTGGTAGTAGATGAGATGGCTCGTTGGCTCCATATATCCTGACATAGGTATAGTACTTCTTCATGTACCGGTCTCCTATTTTCCTTAAGGCATTGATAGCCCCATGGGTTATTTTGTTTGGATAAAATCCAAAAATGTATTTGTACAAAGGGGACAAAAAGTAATCACAAATGTTTTATATATGTTCTCTATAATTGAAATCCCACAATTGTGAACAATATACATGAATCGTGAGTTGGTTTGGGTCCCAACTCCAATTAAAAGCAAGAAATTTATGAGTATCACAGATAGCATCAATCAAATACACCATCATATAGAATCTAGGGCTCTTCATACCTTGGGATTATTGAGCTCGACTGATAATGATGAAGGCTAAAATGTTTCCCCAATTGAAAGCTTGTATGGTTTTGACCACTGTGTAAGCCATCAAAAACCACACCATTTTGAAATGAGTATTGGTTTCTTCACCATATAATATGCATATCATATTGTTCAGTAGTATGTATGGTCCCTTTACATACATCGTGAGAATATACCTTTCTCCTTCATTGAATGGTGTTTCTTCTCCAATGAACCAATCTTCCATCAGCTCCTTGAAGTCCTTATTCTAGACTCCAAATTTTTCCAGAAATGATTCATCCAAGGACATTGTAGGTTCTAGGGATTTGTACCTAATTTTGATGTCTTTTTCCTTTAGAGATGTGATTACAACCTTAGATGTATTAAGTATGGTAGTTGTCTCCTTTTGTAGGCAGGTGAAGCACCACCATTCGACGTCATTAAGGAAAAAGCATGGAACAAGAAACCACTATGTGAATATGGCTCTTCCTGACATTCATGTATTCATCAATATCTTCATCATTGGAAGGGTACTCTTCATTATTGAACATGTGATATATTTCATGGTACCTCGCGTAGTGTTCTCTTCCATCACAACAACTAGTGTCTATAATGTTGATGAAATTTGGACTAGGAATAGGGGCAGGCCTAATGACTGCTTGGATTTTTTCCTTCCTAGTCTATACTTGAGACATTCTATTATTTGTGTGTTCTACAGGACATAAGAACAAAATTAATCTACTTTTAAATTGATTACAGAAAGTATCGGCTTCAAAACATATCAAATACATACATGTTCATTTGAGATTCTAGAATACACTTGTATTTACCTGGCTTATCACAAAAGCATCTCTTAAGCTTTCTTAGGTTCCTTGGGCACGACGATATCTATATTATGTCTTAACAAAAATATATTATTTTAAAAATTTATCTGAAACCATGTGCAATTGATGTTAAGCATGTTATAGCTCTAGCCTAGTCAGAGGCATACAATCTTCCATTAATTTTCTCAAAACAACTCTATGTTTGTTATTGTTGGTGTATCTTTGGGCGCCTCGAATAGAAGGGGGTAAAGTATTTCTAATCATATCTTCATCAAGAATGATAGAGATGATAATTTGGAAGCATCTGAGTGTAATGGAATCTTTCGATGATAATAACCATTTTAATAATCTTGACCTCAAGAGATGTGCCAAAAGGCTCAGGTTATCAATCAGTTGGTAAGGTTTTATGTGTTAATTTAATCATACAAATTTTTTCCCTTACCGCTCTTCTCGGGACTTTATTTTATTAACCTTGATGAATTATGATATATCGTGGGGCCATGTGAAGGGTTGGCCTTACGAGGTTTTGTTTCCATCGTTGGAAGATGGATTAGGGTAAGTTCATGGGTTATATGAAAGTCTATCTCCCTGACGATATGTATTGGATAGCATTGTCATCAAAAGGTCTTACATATGGTACAGAGAGCACCCTTATACCATCCTTGGACAATGAAAAGGGATTAAGCTAATTCAAGAGCAAACAGACCCCTTTTTTTTCGGTAAAACAATGGGTCTGAATCCAATTAGATTTTCAGGGTATTCTGAGTTGGAAAATTGGCCACCATGAATTTGAATCAAAACCTTACCTCAAGGGTTTTTCCCCATTTTAAACCAACCCATATGCTCAGAAAATCGATCAGAGGTCTGGATTGGATGGAAATTTAAAAACAGGCCACCGGAAGACCTGCCGAAAAAATAACTCGAGAAGGAGGATTGCTCTCGAGTTAGCCCACTCCCAATGAAAAGGTGTTCATTGGAAAAGTTGCACCAGTGAGAGGGCGCCACACTATATATACATCGTGCAAAAAAATGCATGACTGCATTAGGGACCCACCTTATCGTTATATTTTCTTGGCATTTATACACCTTGATATTATTAATAGAAGTTATTACATCATCGTCGAATGACTTATCTAGATAGAGAGTTAGCAGAAAAAAGGGAAACATTTGTTATTTCTCTTGACGACGAAAAGTGGTTGGTTTAAATGGAGAGTGTTGATTAAAGGTGCTTAAAAGCATGTGTGTTATAAGGTGAGGGGTCTGCCTTTGACACTTGTAGTGATTGGGTCATAGATACCATTAGAGCCAATATCCTTATGACATATTATCATGAACAAGGCATCTACAAGAGAAGGTACATGGTTTAATTGAGGTGAAGTGTCATCATCATATCGAGAAGACAGTTTACAGTTGGTGCTCTCCATTAGATTATCCCAACAACGATGTTAAAGAGACATCATCGTCGAAAGGACTAAACGATAAGTGCTATATCATATAAATGTGGGATCGGTGGGATCAGAGGGTTGATGATACTTAAGTGAAGGGGAATGACATGGTAAGGTTTCGAGCCTATTGTTGCAGAATGATTTTTGACAAAAGATGTTAAGGTTCCTTTGAAGATGGAAAAGGGGCAATGATCCATGGATCTCGGATACTTAGCACTCAATGAATTTTCCTTTCATATCAACTTAAGAGATTATGTACAAACAATAGTCTTATGAAAGAATAGTTCGTCAGTTTGATAGTGATTAGTATCTTGCTAAACGTTTGGTTGGTTGGTACCCATAAATTCTTCCTCTAGGTTGAATAATTTTAATTGGATGTTGTGGATGTCACAACACTAACCCAAATGATTAACTTCAATATGAAGAAAGTTATAAAATGGCTCTTCCAAATATGATCCTCCAAACAACTATAATAAATTATGAAATAATGTGTAACCATGAATATATAAAGGGAAACCATCTATGAAACCATAACATGAAGTAAAAATAAGTGGGAAGCCTTCTATTGAGAATGAAAAACCAACAAAATATCAATCTTCAAGCACAATTCCATCACAATCTCAAGAGGGTCAATATGTGCCACACCTAAACTTGAGACCCTAGCTAGGGAAACCCTTAAAGGAGAGTGAACAACCCTAACTATGAAATTATATCAACAAAAAATCTTCAATCTAACACAAATATTACAACACAACAAAGAGAGGATTTCACCTCAACCCTAATATCCTCTTTGGAGTAGAACTACTTTTCTTCAAGCTTAACCAACATATTTATACCAACAATTTATATCTATCTAAATAACCCAAGAAAATCAAAAATAAATATGGATAACTTCACATATAGAAAACCCTTAACTTCATCCTCCCACGAGGTGTTCAACTAGGCTTAAAAGGGTTCTCCCAATAATCCAACCATGCTAAACGATGTAGAGAGATTCTATTTATATAGATTTTCTATCACGAACTCCTTACAATAAATGAATAATAGGTGGGATCCTAGATCCACTTTCCTCTCCAAGAAATAACATTAAAATATACATCACGAAATCTCCTCACGGCTAGTTGGTTCACAAAAATAATATAAAATGCATGAGAAACATTTTGAATAAGTCCTTGATGCTACTTGTCAACCTCCTGGGCGAAATGCTTCTTTGAAATGTGCTCTTTTTACCCAGTGTGAGCGTTTTTTATGTCATGTGCCTTTCTTCGCCTTGGAGTTCTCTTAAAGACAACCACCCAGTAACTATTCCCAATAAAATAATGATAAATGTCAAGTCAATGAGAATCCTCTCCATATAAGTTCTTCTTAGGCCTTAGGGAATTTGCTAGTTTCCATTTGTTTCCCTCTCAAGAGAGAGCTCTTCAAAAAGACCCATTTGGACAATTCAAATTGCATAAAAAATTTCTTAAAAAGGTGTGCCATGATAATAGTGCAAGATGTGGCTAAGGGCTCAGTAATCCTCCTAGAAATGTAGTGTTCTTGCGTTCTTCAAACATGTGCTTTGAAAAGAGTTACAATAGAAGACTTTTTGGGACCAATTTGATCATGTTCTCATCCATAAAACTTCCAAAAGAGTGATGCACCCTTGGAACATGTGCCACTCTTTTCCTTGGATAAGTTGTGCGCTTGAAAGAATTTGTGCAAGTAGTGGAAGCTCCCTCATCAATTAACCCATATATAGAAAAACAATAATGAATTCCCTTGAGATGTGTGAAAGAATTTCATGTATTAAGTATCTTTGATATTTTGATCTATCAAGATATTATTAATCATTCTTAAAGAAGTGGTGCGTCCTTGGAGAATGTGCAAATAGTAGATGAGGGTGTCTATGTTCACCCTTAGATTTAGGGAAATAAAACACTAAAATAAACATCCAAATGTGGGTGCCTTGTTCACATGTGCAAACCTCCTTGAAGTTGGGTCACCCTTATTAATTAGTACTCAACACATGTGCCATAAATATATTAAACTTTATCTAAATGTGGAGTGCTTCCCTACTCTTAGTGTTTGATGGCATGAAGCCCTCATTGGATGATTGATGCTCCACCTAGAAAGATATGCTTGATCTTGGATATGGGTTTTGTAACCCATGTCTCTACATCTAATGCAATGCACCCTCCTAGGAACTTCAATGGTGTGACATGCCTCCAAATATGTGGATTATGCCTCAAGAACTATGACATTCACCCTTAATGAAAAAATATGCATGAAATTTGTAGATAAGGACTTCAATAGGTGAATCGTTGTCACATGTGCTCCCCACCTCCAAATGTGAACTCAACCATCAAACATGCCTTAAAAGAAATGATCGTCCTCCAAGCATGTGAATAAAAGGTGATAAACAAGAGGATTCTCAAATTATGCTCCTTAAATTCACATATCCCTTGTATAGTGTTGTTGAAAAGAATGACTCAAAATGCACTTGCATTTTGGGTGGTAACACCCCCAAATCCAATGTCAATCTGGATAAAATATACCTAGAGAGGATAATTAATGTAACCATTAGGTTCTTAGAGAGGTACCCGCGCAGATAATTAATGTAATGTGGCCATAATCATGAAATAAGGCTCACTTAGTAGTTGGTGGGTAATAAATTATGTAGTATAAACATGCTACAAATTGGTCTGTTTTTTTCGCGTAAAATAATAGGAAGGGAAATTGATATTTTTGGTCTTAAATCTAGAAATAATTATTTTGAATTAATGGAATTGAAAATATCAAATTTTAACACTGTGAAATCTGGTTATAGTAAGGGTATTCAATGGTGTTGAATCCATTTTTCATTAAAAACAACAATTTCATCAATCCAAAATTGCAACTTTGTCAAAGATTTCCTAACCACGAGGCCCAACTAGGTAGTTAGGGGTACTAAGCATAAGAATGAGGGTAGTTTACATCAACCCCTAGGAATACTCATGAGAGATTACATATACACATGTGTATCATTCTATTGATATATGTTGAATATTTCATTGTAACGTGCATGGCTTGTCGAGTGATTCCTTCCATAAGGAGTAATTGATGTTGCTACCCCAGCTTAAGGGTTTTCTCTACAATCTCGGTGTTTATTCTTATGTGGTTTCATTTTGTATTTTGAAGTTAAAGGTTTTGTATTTTATGTACAAATATTCACTGCTCGGGACCTCTTATCTTACTACCCCTTTATCTAAATAGATTGGAAGAGACACACAAATCCAATTACCTTTCAACGAATCAATAAGCATCATATCTCATGTACATTTCAAATCACAATCTTTTCTTATAGTACATATTAAATGCATTGTATTATTCATTTTTCTTAACCTTAGATTTATTTATTTTGCATAAATGCAGACCCTCACTTGCTCGTGTATTAGACATTCCAAGTGGTAATGTTGGTACCATGCCAACCCCTTTGGTGTTTTGTCTCTCTTCCTTGGTCTGTTGGATGAAGGATGATTATATCTGTTAGTCAAAATACTGATTAGTAGCCCCAAGGGAGTCAATGAGATTTGATCTTGAGACCTTTGCAAACTTTAGCATAAGAACATCTACCAATCGAGTTAACCCTTGAGGATTTAAATTTGAAGGGCATAGAGATGGACTTTAATCCACTTATATGTACGTAGTTCACACAATCATTTACTATAATTCATTTAAGTACAACCACATACTCAACTATTACCTAATACAACCCCATAACTCTAGAAAAACCTTGCAAAAAATTGAACTTAAGCCAAAAATCCCTCACATAAAAACATAAAAAACATAAACCTCCAACGTTAATAACCCCTCTTATAGAATTTTGATCATATTAAACATTATATCCCATAATATTTTCCAAAAGAAAATTTTCACTTTGTATTAAATTTAGATTTAACCAAAAGATACAATATTGTGCCCCTATCCCATAATATGTAAACACTTCCTCTCTCTTTTGCATATCTTTGGCATGATCCCATAGATATTATACCACATATATTAATGAGTACCCTCTCCCTCTACATGTGCATTGAATTTCAATCATATATTATGTTATTTATTTTTATAATAGATTACGATGTTTTCCATGGAATAATAAACATTATTATTATTATGATTGATTTTCATGAAGAAAGTCATGGAAGTGTGGTCTCGTGTGCCATAAACAATTATTTTATTTTAAATAGAAATGAATATCTATGGATGAGAAATATTGTAATTGACTTTACTTTTATATGGACCATGCATCAATAACTTTGAATTTGATAGTTAGTCATAGCACGATGATAACGTTTTGAGGGGATGTGTAAACAAGAGTTGCATGGCAGCTTAGTCCCTACCAATTATTGAACTAAGCTGCCAAAACTAATGATGGAGATAAGATGAATATGTATATAGTCAACCAACTAAGTTTGACCATATTTCCATTAGTGAGAACAAGTTAAAAGAAGATAACTTGGAGAAACAACTTTAAATGCAATGTATCGTTCATCCTATGAATTTAATTAATAATACTAACAAGAATACAGAGAAATGAAAGGTTGCTATCTAAAACTTAAATACAAAGAGATGAAATGTTGATATCTTGAACGTAAATACAGAGAAATCAAAGGTTGATATCTGAAACTTAAATTAAATACAAAGAGATGAAAGGTTGCTATCTAGAACTTAAATACAAAGAAATCAAAGGTTGATATCTGAAACTTAAATTAGTAATTTCTTGCTACATCCATCAAGATCGAAAGGAAATTACACAATATTGAAATTCTTGTGAGGGAAACACAAAGATCAAGATTATACAAGAGAGCAAGTGGGCATATTGATCATTGTCCATCGCAATTTTAAAAAACAAAGAATGCTCAGATATATCGGATTTTGATTTTCAAAAACAAAAAATGCTCAGATATATTGGATTTCAAAGACTCGAAATCCATTGGGTACTAGAATCATAGATGAGTAAAATCCCTCCAAGTGGATACTACCTTCTAATCACCTCCCTAACAGAAGAAAATGATTCTTGGCAGTCCAACAGATAGTTTTCCACGAAGGTTATATTCACTTCATCTGGTGATAAATTCAAGAATGGGGTTGGAATTTGTCCAAACAGGAAGTTTTCGACAAGAAACAATCGAACCAGAGGCTCCTTACCGATGAGACTAGAACAGACCCTCTTTTCATATTGGAGGGGGATTATTCCCATCAATTAATTTTACTACGATGAAAGGACGAAGAGGTTGGCCATGGTTTCCATGAATACAGGTAGAGAGCCATGTATATGCCCATGTATTTTGTTGTATCTCAAGTCCACTTCAATCAGTTCGTTGTTTGTGCCATAGCTACCTAACACTTGCAATGAAGTAAATATGTTGTAAGACAGAGTCAGTTGTTCCAGGGCGGGATGGTCGAACAATCCTGGCGGCAAAGGTCCCTGGCGGCAAAGGTCTTGCCAGTTCATTATGTCTCAGGTATACCACTTGAAGCATGCTCAGCTCTGGCAAATTAAGCCACAATTCTCCGCTCAGCACATTGTTTCTCAAGATAAGTTGCACCAGAGATGACATCAGGGCTGCCGAAAGAGAACCGGAGAACCGATTATCGCTCCCATCCAGAAAATTAAGCTTCCTCAGTATTTTTTGCAATCTTGCTAGATTGATCCTTGGGTTTCCAGTAGGCCTTGGCATAGTGGCCATTATTCCCACAATTGCAGTATTTAACCTTATTTTTATGTTGTCCGTTATGTTTTTGTCCCTTCTGTTCCTGAATTCTTATGCATGGGTCCCTTGCCCTATGCTTGGCAGCATAGGCTCAAGAAGAATTTCCTTTGCTAATTCTTTCATTGCTTAATCCATCTTCCTAAAGACGAAAGCCTTTGAAATCACTGAAGAAGATGGTCCTCACCATCACATAACTACATAACTCTCAATTGTACTGGAACATGTAATAACAACACTTTTTTTAATTTGTGAATTAAACTTATCTACATGAACATTATAGACTAGTATAACACAAAGCCTAAAGTAATGATGGTCATTAATTTTTATCACATGTGACCTGATCATGGAAAAATAACATACAAAGGAGCTATAATAAGAAATCCAAATGAAAAGTCAAGTTGGTTCTTTATGCCAGGTGATTCTTTGTTGTTCAATTTGCTCAACAACTAAAAAACTAAGAGAAATCTCATATTTCAAGGAGGATTATTGTTTCTAGATAAGCAAGATCTTTGAATGAGATTTTGGTACTTAGGTGCAACCCTTTAGAGGATACTTCAATTACAACCCTCTAGAGGAGACTCCGGTTACTTTATAGTTTTTCTCTCATTTAAAGAACCTAGAGTTTACTCACTTTTGAGATTAAGAATATCTCTCATCAACTCTTTACTAATGGCACAACTCTCCTCAGCACAAAAAATCTACAAACAAACCCTAAACATGTCCTTATAAAAATAAGATGGAGTTGACTAATAAAAAAATACCACTATTTATGCCTCAAATTGTGCCTGATACTAGGAAAGCACCTTGCAAATCTAGGAATTTAATTTAAAGGAAGATCGAGCCTCGGGAAGGTTTCAGATCTCTAGGAATGCCTTTTAGAAACAAAGTAAAAAGGAGTGTGAAGCAATAGTAGAGAAAAAAGAGACAAGGACTCAACCCTTACAAAAGAGATGGGTATACCAAGCAAGGAGACTCCATCTCTTGAATGCATCTTTCAGTGCATGCCCTATCTTCTGATGGAGAATCCATGTAGCTCTATATGTGTTCTTCAAGATATATGAAAGGTTATGAGAGAATATGCCCCTTTGAAACTGGTGTGGAACTTAACAGGAATAAATAGTAATGCATCATTTGACAACAACTAAGAATGTTTGGAGTATAATGGACCATTCAATATCTCATTATGTGTAAGGGTCATCTATTTCTCTAGGCTTGTGTTCTATTGGAGTTGAGGTTAGGAGGAAGGTACAAGACAGTGTGGCTTTCCCATCAACACCACATGTTGTGTTGAAATGTAGTTCCATATAAGATCTTTCATACACACATCATATTTCTAAGTGAGATCCTGGAAACTAAWTTTCGTAGCAGAATGCCTACCTAAACAAATATTTATGTCAAAGGCTTGAAGTCTAATAGCTCATATAATGGGATTCCAKCTTGCTACATTCCCATAAAATATTTATTTTCATTTTTTCTAATTGATATTGACAGACAGTTTTAAGAAAGTGATCCATATTCCAAAAATAAATTATAGAGATGATTGAACTAGGTTGCAAGAAGTCATAGTTCATTCCATTGATCAAAAGAACAACGTCTTCAGGAGGCATGGAAAAMTTTCATTCTTAGAATTGTTGCGTGGGATCACCTAAGTAGAAGAGGTGCTTACATTCAAATTTCAGATATTGGAAGGTCCAATCAAACTAGATTTTGAACTGAAAGCAAAGAAGTATCACCTCTCTCTGTCATTGTCATTTGCTATTGTCATTTCTCATGACTGAATTATATTGCCACATTCAGAACAATATTTTGTTTTGATTGTAATTCTTTGTGCTTCAAAAGTTTTGCAAAGAAAATGCAGTGGTATAACGACATGTAAAATTTAGCAAGAAATGACTCTAAAATCCCTTAACGGTAGGCAATTAACATTGTCCATCCCAAAATAACTTGATCATCATTGCAACCTATTCAGAATAGTAGCAGTATTCCACAATAATGAAAACTAAGCTGACAAATAAAATTGTTGTAGCTATAAATAAGTTTTCGGTGCAGGAAAAGGAAAATATCTTAACTACTCCTTATTTCATGTTTTACATGGAATTATTGAATGACCTAAAAATCATACCTTTAAAATAGTTGGAATCTAGTTAGCTGCAACTGTGTGATATCAGTTATAAACCATCAATCTAAGTCTCCCGCCCTTGCTTCAAACATGAGAGTATCACCATCATCCTCTACCCTTGCAGTAGCTAAGTTGCTCCCATGAACATCATTTCCTTCGTCTGGTCTGCTAGAAACAGTCTCCCCGTTGTTTGCAGGACAAGAGCTTGTTTGAAAAAATAGTACTTTATCTCAGTTTCTAAATTGCATAGTATTCTAGTATTTTATATATGATAGAGAAATAAACATGTATAAAAGAAATGCATATGATCATAGTCATAGGATATGTACAACTGAAATTAAATGTATTGTGTTCTTTTTTTACTTATTATCTTTAGGAAGCAAGTATTGTTGTGCTTTTACTGTATGTTTATAGCTTTTGAAATACTGTCACATCGACTATTTCCATTAGAGAATTGACTATGACTATTTCCATTAAAAAATTGAATATTGTTTCATCCAATACAACTTCTATTCTTTGTAAGAGGAACCATCAATAGCCTTCAATCCAGGTACCATTTTCGCAATGGAGGTGGACTCTGATCCATATCTGTATGAGGTGTTGGTAATCAATAAGAATATCCAACTAAATGGTTCTACATCTTTGCGCTAGTCTATTTGGTAACTTCTCCTCTTGAATCACTGAGCAATCAACATGGACATTGTTGAAGGGGAAAACCAAAGCCCTGGCAAACCCCTTTCAAATTTGATCTCATGTGATATGAACATCCAAATTGGAATGCCTGGTAAAGGTTTCTAGGAGGAGATTACATCCACTGGGAATCCAAAATGTTTACCCTAAAGAAGAAGCTGCAAAATGTTAAAATCAAGTTGAACTAATGGAATAAGGAAGTTTTTTGGCAATATATTCCAAAAAATGGAAACACTGCAGAAATAATTGGATAATTCAAGGATGTCAGAGGATTTAATTGAAAGAGTAAATCCACTCTAATCCAATCTGGACCTAGCATACAAAAAGGATAAATTATTCTGAAATCAAAGATCTGGTATTTAATGGCTCAAAGAGAGACAAGGATTCTAACTTCTCCCATGGAGCATACAAGATCAGTAAGTCTTAATACAAGATTTAAAAAATAATCATAGAAGATAATAGGAACAATTAAAGACACCAAAATCTACGTATGTAGGAAGAAGCTTATTTCAAGAATTGGGTAACATATAAGGAGGACATAAATTAGAATAGTGCATAAACCTTCCTAGAATGCATCAAAAAATAATATCAAAAAATAAAAACAAGAGACAACTGACCCCAATACTGAATAACTACACCAAGCAGTTTCCTTGATAAAGAAAGGAAAATCCCCTTGCCCTGTTTTCCAGTGATTTCTATCAAAAGATGTGGGATTCCATCAAATATGAATTACTAGATGAGGCTGATGAATCCAGGAAATCAAAGAGCATGCTCAAATCCTTGATGAAGAAGGGAAAATCCCCTAGCCCTATTTCCCAGTGATTTCTATCACAA
>ML782180.1:182086-195192 GCA_009831015.1 Picea engelmannii
AGTAATGTTATTTTATTTATGTCGGCTTTAGTCCATTAGTTGTAATTATACCTCCTAGTCTCCTATATATACCAAGGAGACATTTTCATTTTGAATCATCTTGTAATTATACATTTATGTGGGCATAAGGAGGTTGCCCCCTCGAAGAGGCTTATTATCTGAATTTCTCTCTTTTTCAAGGCGTTGAGTACTTATTTTGAGGTTTTTCTATGCTATACTGATATTTGGTTCTTAACACTTAATGTCTGTACGCTTTAGAATGAAATCCTTATGTCAAAGAAAAGTCCACTCCTTGTTCTTAAGTTATGTGTAGTTGCATGTCTCTTAGGAAATGACTTATGTGGTTGCAAAGTCGTCAAGCATGAAGCTTTTGAGCAATAGGTGTGGACGCATTTTGTTTTCTGCTTGCTATGATAGTAGGTTACATTGAGGCAATCTAGATTATTACAGGTCACTAGTAATTTTGCATACTAGCAGCTCATGTATAGCATGAACTATGATGATAAGAAAACAACTAATAGATGTATTGTTTAAGCATCTGGAACAAGGTAATGAATGAATGTGGATGATGTTAATGCCTATGTTTTTCTCAATTTGTTGATATTGTTTGGTTGGTGGTCGATGGATTGGTAAATGGCATCGAATTTGAATAGTTATTAAATATGTAATATTTCATTGTTGGAACATGAATTTTACAGACATCACCTGCATTCCATTTCACTAAGGCTACACTCATTTGATTGTTTATGGAAGCAGATAAGGTCCCCATCTTTCTTGGGTTGGACCCTCATCTTGTCGAACCTCTGTAACGGTAAGGTCCCAATGTTAATGCCTATGAGTTTCTCAATCTGTTGATCTTGTTGGTTGTTGGTTGATGGATTGGTAAATGACATTGAATTTATAGAGCTATTAGATATGTAATATTTCATTGTTGGAATATGAATTATGCAGACATCATCTACACTCCATTTAATTAAGGCTACACTCATCTGGTTGTTTACGAAAGAAGATAAGGTCCCCAACTTTACTAGGTTGAACCCTCATCTTATCGAACCCTTGTAATGGTAAGGTCCTGAAAGAGTGAGAGCCCACGTATGTTTTTAAAACTGAATGTGGAAGAAAGAAATTGTTACTGAATTAGATCTTTTGACTCTAGTTAGAAGAGTTGAGATAACCTCATGAGGGGGGATAACTTGTGCAAGGTAACCTCCCCATATTTATACTGGATAACCTTGATGATGTAAAGGAAAGGTCCTAAGAGATCTTTTCTCAAGAAAGAATATATCTTTCAGTTACGATCATTCTATAGGGTAGGTATTCAAGTATAACCTCTGAACATTTTATATTATAAATGGAAAGAAATTGCTTGGAAGAAGCAAATTTTTCTGTTTTGTTCTTCATTCTTACTCCAATATTAAGCCTTGGGTGCAAAGAATACAATTAAAAAATCAAGGCATCCACTCGGAATTAGCTTCCCACCCAATTTAAAATTGTTATCTTCCAAGTTTTTTATTGCTTAATGAAGAAATTATCTCAAGGAGAATATTAGATTTGTTTTTCCACAGATATCAGTATTGACTCATCATTTTCATTTGTTGGATGGGAATTGTTAAACTTTTTTCCTACACGAAACTAAAAATAAAAAAACTTAAAGCCACTCAAACTGCACTTTGTAATTAATACTAGAATATATAAGAACACTGTAGAAAATATATAATGAAAACACAGTATCTTGACTGTCAAAACCTGCTACTGCATTTCATTACTTCTAACATGAAAATATGCTACAGGAAGACAATGAACTGTTTACTGCTGAACTGAAAACTGAATAAGAGATCTGTACCCCAACCTTTCTCTTATAAAACTGAGAAGGGTATTTTTAGAGTTTATATAAATATATCTAACACTTGGATCTTGGGATCTGCACGTGCACCTTACCTACTAGGTTGTGTGCGCTTTACTAAACTAAGTAAGGCTAATAATAAAAGAAAATAAACTTCCATCCGCTTTACATAAACCAGAGCCACACTGACCAACCCAATATAAAAGGCAAATTAACCAAAAATTATACCAATTCAATGAAGGACAATAGTGTGATATAGGATAGTTGTGACATAAGACAGATAGATACACAATCTCCACTACAATGTTAGATAATAATGTTGGAAGGTAAATCCATTAACACCATAGCAGTGGCACGTAAGCATTAAACCTATCAATATGACGGAGCAGCCTACAGTTTCATACCTAATAGTAGTAGCAGGTTGGTAAATTATCAACACAGTGGAAGTTGCATACAACTTTGGACCTGTACGTGGCTAATTTATCAAAAGAGTGGAACACAACTTCCGACCTAACTAGAATTTCCAATGGGCAAGCCTGGAAAGAGAGACCTGGAAGTTCTTGTTTGTCCCTCTACCACTACCATTGACATTGGCTGCTTTGTGGGCAGGAAATATAACAGCAACAACACCACTAGAAGCTTCTTGTTGATTTGGGGAAATCCTACTAGTACCAGGCATAGTATTGCCGGAGCTCATTTCCAGCCTGAGAGATTCATTATTACAGTTATTTGATGCTCCCAGAGTATCCTGTGAAGAAAACCCATCAAGATTTTCACCTTGCCCATCCAATGTGTCGCCGGAATTCCGAACCCAAGGAGAGCTTTACCCACAGGAGCGAACCTGCTCATACTCTACGTCATCTGTGGGCATCTCATATCGACAAATTGGACAAGAATTATGTTATTCAAGCCATGGAAGAATGCAAACAGAATGGTACATGTGTTTACAAGGCATTTGTCTTACCTCAATGCCCACTTCAAATTCATCCTTGCACACAACACACTGTGTAGAATCAGTAACAAGAATTTGCCCGCTAATGCCAGGCATCATCGTGAACACTAACAAAATGATATAGATCAATATTCCCTATTTCGTCCACTACAAATGGACCCAATGCACCTCGACTGTACATCACAAATAATATATACTGTACTGTGTTAATATAAGTACAATTCAATACCCTACAATAGTTGGGAGATTTTGTCTCGAGAGAGAGAAATCTGGTGAACGTTTCGGCTCGTTAGATTGTTGAAGGTTGCAGGATCTACTGAAGGCATAATCGTAGGGATCTACCGAAAAATTCCAGGAGTTGAGACACGATCCGGCCTTTATAGAATTCGCATCCACTAAATCCTTGAGGGCCTTTAGAATTCGCATTCACTGAATCCTTGCTTTAGAATTCGTATCCACTGAATCCTTGAGGGCCTTGAGAGCCTCCACATCCCCGACCACTGTGCGTGCTCCTCCTGGGATGAATATAACAACTGCACAATAACGAGAGCGAGAGCCAGAGTCAGCGCAGAGCTTCCTATGGTGGCCATGGATCTTCCCACCTTCAAGGTCTGCAATACATTCTATTGCTTTTGAATCTCTGAAAAAGCTAAGCAGGCTCTTAATGTGGAAAGGACTGATAACTGACACACTGACATATGCCATCCCTGTCATCCAGGCATGGATGGGATCGCTCACTATGTAAAACTATTATCAAATGCAAATATTGATAGAACTTCATCGTCGGTTTTGCAATAAGAGTTTCAATTTTATATCAATAATAATACAGATAAACAATATTAATTTTATTATTTAATTGAAAAAATATAAGCTGTTCTGTTAAACTTTAGAAAATTTTAAAAGTCAAACTAAAGTAATACCTGGTCAACCATGAACTGATTGCTATAGTCCCAGGCCTTTGGCAGGACTAATAATTAGGATAGCCTCAAAGCGGGGAAGTGGAACAAATAAAATCAAGGGTATGCATGACATTTACATTTAAAAAATAATTCAAATATAATATTTATATGAATATAAATTAATTGGAATGATTACTTTCTTATTGATTTGAATAATTTTTTTATATGAATATAAATTAATTGGAATGACCAATTTCTTATAAATTTGAATATTTTTTTTAATTGATGTTGATAGGGGTGAGGAAGTGGGATTGAGATTAGTGAAATGAATTGCTTAACATTAATTATCACCTTCAATATTTGTACTTGTTAATTAAGACACCCATTCTAAGACTCATTTGTCTCAAGTGTGCTTAACATTTATTTTACCCCATAGTCAAGCCCATTTAGCTTGATACCCCATTTGCAAAACCTTAGCAAGTATTGTGCCTTATGAATTGAGTCATTTAGAGCTCATTTGAATGTTTTTATTTAATCTTTGGGGGGATTCTACAAAACAATATATGAGATATCATTTTTGGGATTATCTGCATAGAGTAAGTTATTAATCCATGACCCATCTTTGAGACCTATAGAATGATTCTTATGGCATTAATAATCACCTCCAAGATTTACATACAATAACCAAGACTTTTGAGGAAGGTCATGCATATCGATACTCTTGTGGCTCAAGCATGAAGTTTTCCCCCATACTCAAGTTGACTTAGCTTGCTACCCCATTTGCAAAATCTTAACAAGTATTATTCTTTATGAACTATTCATTTAGATCTCTCTTAACTCTTTTGTTTAATCCTTGAGGGGCTTTTGTAGTGTGACATATTAAATATGTTTTTTGGCTTATCTACATAGAGTAAGTCATTAATCCATGACTAATGTCTGAGACTAGCAAAATTATTCACATAGCATCAATCATCACCTCTAGGACTTTCGACCAGTAACTGAGACTTGCTAGCAAGGTCACCCATCCTAAGACTCCTTTGGTGAAAATGTGCTTAACCATGGAGTTTTTCTCCATGGTCAATCCCATTTAACTAGATAATAAGAATAAACAACAATATATTATTTTGCAAAACCTTAGCAATATTGTGCCTTATGAACCATTCATCTAGAGCCCCCTTGACTTTTTTTATTTACTCTTATGGGGGCTTCCACATTCCAACATATGAGATATCATTGTTAGGATTACCTATACAAATTTATATTTTTGTATATTGAATCCTTTATTTTGTCAATGCATTTTGACTTATCAATGTAATACCTTGGTTTTGACCCTTTGGATGTATAGATCGGATTATGTATAAATTGTAAATAAGTGTTTATAATGATGGGAGTCAAGCCATATGAAATTAAATAAATGATCGTGTGTGTAAATTATGTGAATTTGTTAAAGGAGTCCTACGAGGAGATATCACAACAAACTGCCACCACCAAGGATGGATTTGCACATATGTTTCCAACAGTGAGGTCCCATGATGTATAAATGTCAAACTAAGAGCTAGACATGCCCTTGGTTGCAACTATAGAACAACTATATACCTCCATGTGTTGATGACACGATTGCAATGAACAACTGCACCTACAATAACAACAAGAAGAGTAGAATTGAGCATTGCGAGTGTAAGTGTCTAACACGGACAATTAGGTGTAGGCAGAAAAATAGGGGTTGGAAGAAGCAACAAAACAATCCTATACTATTTTCCAAACCCTCAACAATTGGATTGAGATAATGCAATTCAAGACAACCAATAGAAGTGTTAAAACAATGAGTTATAAAGTTCCAGGATAAAATCTTCACCACCTTCAACATAGAAGAGAAGGAACAACTAAGTGCCCAATTGGAGGAGGTGGATAAACAAGCAACCCAATTGTATGACCAGAATAGGAAAACTTAGGAATCAATTCAAGAACATGAACCTTGTGTCATGGAGATCCAATAAAACCTTTTGGAGCTCCAACAAATTGCAGAAAATGCATTGCAAATCTAGTATCCTAAGTGTCAAGAGAAAGTAGAGGTGGAAGGCATCTAGGATATCGACATAGCCTTGATAGAGTCTTGAAAAGTCCCAAACACCATATTTGAGGAACTAAAGGCAACAACATTAGTCCTTGTACGTAAAGTGGAGGGGCCACTTTGAGAAAGTTTAGTAGTGCAACTTGATAATAGCAACTAAGAGGCACAACCAAGTGTCTCTAATTAAAGTTGACTTGGGACAAGTCAACAAGTGTAGTTAGGGCCTATTAGGGCCCCAACTTGCATTTTGGGTTCTTGGGAATTGCACCACTCCATATGTGTGCCACCCTAGTTTTGTAGATAGTCGTAAGTGGACCCAAGTTCGGCCTAAGGGTTGGGTCGACCTAAGTTGCTCAAGCTAGTATATATAAGTTTAAGTCCTTGACCCAGTTTGGTATGAAGTAGAGAAGAAATAGAAAGAAGGAGAGATAGAGAGAAATATAATTGCTTTGAATCAATTTATCTGTTGTACTATGTTGTCATTGATGTCAAAGGGTTGATGTCAATTAGTGTCATAGTGATGTGTTGTCATTGATGTCAAGGTTGATGACAAAGGAAGTTGTATCATTGATGTCATGTCATGGTTGATAGGAAGTACCAAATGGATGAACTCCAAAGTGGTCCCCTTATGGTGAAATCCCTCACAGGAAGACTCTTTGCGAAGTCCAAATGGTTAAGTGGTTGAGTATTCCTTGTAGTGTGGTTAAGGAAATCGAGTTTGGTTAAGGAATAATGTAATTAAGATCAGTGAATTTGTAGGTGAAACTCTCATGGATGGATAGTACATGTCGTGTCATTTCCAGTGATACGTGGTACGTCACACAGTTCCTCGTGGTTGAGGAGATATGGCTTAGTAAAATTGGAGAACCCTCATGAGTTATCTAGAAGCCCCTAGAAGGTCAAAGAAGTCAAATTATTCTAGAAGCACTTGAAGAAGTTGACTAGTCAAAGTGGTTGCAACTAGGATTTAATCATGGGTTTAGTTGTTGCAAAAAGAAAATAATTAAAAATAAATTAACTAGAAGTGGTGAGTTTACTATTTGTGGATAAAGTGGTTAGAAGTGGGTTAGTCCTTAAAGAAGGAAGTTGGGTAAATTTGTTAGAAAATAACCCCTAGAGGAAGCTACTTAGAGAGTATAAATAAGAGAGCAAGGGTCTCCTATTTGTAAGGATTGAGCATATTGAATATCCATTATTTTATGAAAGCTTCATTGCGGGTACTCATTGATACATCTAAAGTTGTGCAAATCTGAGGTAGAAAAGGAGTGATAGTGAAAGTTTTGGAGTTGCATAGTTTCAGAAAACCCATTTTTTTTTAAGTTTTACACAGGTTGTAGAAGGCCAATTTGCGTACATACACGGTCCACAGAAGGCCAGGTCGTGTACATCTGCAGGTTGAAAGAGTACATGTTGCGTATATATGAAAAGGCCATGAAAACCTGATTAGATGTTTGGTGCCAGGTCCCTGGTGATTAGATGTTGGTGCCAGGTCCCTAGAGTCTGAAGCAAGTTCCCAGGTCAGCATTCTACAGGTTCATATCATCTACATAAGTTTTGGTATGGTTACATGTTTGTTTTGATTCTTAGATATGCTTATGGTATAGTGAATGCTTGAATCATTATTGGTATGGTTGTTGTGAGATCTGGATATGGTATATATTGGTTGGTTGGATGAGTGAGAATCACTCTTATGTATGGTACAGTTTCGATATGGTTGAGGGATATCTATATTGTATGATGATATATGAATGAGGGGCATGCATAAGTTGTTGGAGATGCTTCATTGATGACATGGTACATATGGCACAGGTTGGATGCAGTGGCAGGTTACAAGTGGATGTTACAGAGGCAACAAATTTCAGAGTTGCAGAAAACAAGAAACCCTAGTTTTCTAAGGGTGTACACAGGTTGCAAGAGGATAGGTCGTGTACATACGCGGAATGAAATAGAACATAGCATGTACATACATGTGTTGCATAATATACAAGTCATAGAGCTATAGAGAATATTTGACAAATTGTTTTATGTCTACAAGTTGGGTCTTGTACTTGAGGGTTGGATTCCTCACATCTTAATTGGTGCTGATATCTACAAGTTGGGTCTTGTATTGAGAGTTGATTCTCTCTTGGATTTGGTGCTCTTTTCAGTTGGTGTTGATAAACCCCAGAGATCGTAGTCTCCTGTAACACATAATACAAAACTCTTGCACATGTGGCTGGTGTTCTTTGTGTTCATTATGGTGATGGTTTATAGTTCTCTATTATTGATGTTGTTGTTGATATATGCAAGTAGATAATTGTGAATGGATAATAATGTTTGAAGTAGTTGCTAACTAAAGTTTTGAAAGAAGTGTAAAAATATCCACACACTGATTCACCCCCCCCTCTCAGTGTGTTCAGTGTGTCCAACAATTGGTATCAGAGCAGGCCTTCACTATAATCCTTACAATCTTGAAGGAGATCCATGGACACATAAATGGATGATGAATTTTCCTTATTTGATGAAACAAATTAATTAGCATGGAGAATAAAAATGAAAGGTTATTTGAATTCAAAATGAGCAAGTGTTTGGGACACAGTTGTTGTTGGATCAGTTCCCTCGAAGAATGAATCAAAATTTACAACTCAAAAGGAAGAAAAGAAGAACATTGTAGTGGCATTCAAGACCATATTCAATGTACTCTCGGGTTCTGTAAAAGAAAGCGTAGGACAATGTACCTCCACCAAGGACCTATGGCTAAAGCTAGACAAGGCACATCAAGACTTCATCATCAATGAAGGTAAAGATTCTCCAAAATCTTCTCATTGTAATAATTCTAAATGTAATGATGTTGAATGTTCTCCTGCAAATGAAGAAGAATATCTAGAAGAAGTTTGTGTAGAATCAACTAACAATTATCTTATAGATGAAGAAGAAGATTTGTTGAAGCTTAAAGATAAAGTTATAGATGTTTTAGAAGAAGCAGAAGATAATCCATATGCTTTTGAGGATCTTGAAAAAATCACAAAGGAAGCCCTAGAAAAATATCAAAGACATACCATGGCACTAAAACAAATGCTCAAGAAACAATAAGAAAGTGAAACAACTGAAAAGGTCATATCTGAGCAAAGGACTCAGTTAGAAGAAAAAGAAGAAGAGATCAAGAGACTAAAGATTGAAATAATTAGTCAAATAGAAGAAAAGAAGAAGGTAAATGATGAGCTTATAAAAATCCTTGAAGAGCTTAAAGAATCAAGAGAAATCAATGTCAATATAAGGACCCAACTTGAAGAAGCCAAAAGAATAGAGGAACTATTGAAGAATTAGGTAAATGAAAAGGAACAATCATGTCATAAGTTGGAAGTAGGAGTTGTTGATCTCAGAACGAAAGTAGAGAAGTCAAAAACTCATATCAAGTTCATGAATAGCCAACAATCTTGGATGAAATCTTGGATAGTCAAAGATCACCAAATAATAAATCTTGTCTTGGATACAACAAGGAAGAAACACACTTTGAAGCTAGCACTTCTAAGAAGCATGATGTAGGCCCTTCATTTTCAAAGGGTGGAAGAAAATTTGCAAGTCAATCACCTGCATAAATCAAGGAAACCTTCAGAATATCAGAACAAGGAAGACACCAAGAAGCCAATCCTACATCTCAAAGAAAATTCAGAAGAGAGACACCTTCAAGGTTGACACAAAAGCACACATATGAAAATGTTTTTCATGGTCACTGCTTCTCATGTAATGAATATGGTCACAAAGATTTGGATTGCAGACATTATGCAAGGAAAGATGTTGGAAGATTCAATAACATCGTAAGATGTTGGAGATTTAATATTTTCAGACACATTGATGCACATTGTCCCACCATGAGATGTTACAACTGCAGTAGGTTTGGCCACAAATCCTAGGATTGTTGGAATTCAAGGATACAGTCAATGAGAAATGCTTCATACAACATGGCAAGAACATAAAACAAAACATGGAAGGAAGATAATGTTGAAAGGATGGAAGCTCATGGAACAAGTGTTGAGAATCCAAGACACTCTTAGAAGTGGATGAAGAAGACTAAACAACTAGACAAGAATGGTTGCCATGAGGAAAGATTAATGCAAAGTGTTTTCTGAGGCATACACGGGTTCCTGTGGGAACAATCGCGTACATACATGAGTTGTCATATGGAAAGGTCACATACATACACGAGATGCAAGAAGACAGGTCGCATACCTGAGGTAAAGCCTTGAAAAAGGGGTGTATGGATGAGTCACAACATGGTTTGATGATACAACATAGCTTATACAGGGTCTGAGATGGTATGTTTCAGGTTTTCATGAATAAAGGTATGCATGTATGTGTGTTTGATGAATGTATGGTGATAATATATGGTTGAGTTTTGGAGCATATGCTTGAGGCCTATCTTGGATGCATGGTACAAACCCTAGTGTGTGGATTGAGGCATTTACTGTTAAGGTACAATGTTGGTTATGTTAAGTACTTATCAGTAAGGTTATGGCACTTTGTTTATTAGGTATATCATGGGTAATGTGATACTATCTAGAGGCATATCATTGATCTATTGAGGCATATTATTGGCACATGTCTAGAGGTATTATTGTTGCATTATGCTTGCTACAAAGCTGTTGTAGTACATGGATGGTACAAATGTGAGCTCTATTGATATATCCTAAGGTGTATTGTGAGAAGCATTTGTTTGATGATCTTGGTATATTTTTTGATGATGTTTGAAGATACATATTGGGACATAGTGTTGGTGAAGTTTTGGCACAAGGTTTGATGTAAGGGTTTATGATAGTGTGATGAATTGTTAGAGGCCTACTTGTTGAATATATTGAGATTTGGTTGATATACATGTTGATTACATGATTGAGACACTTGTTATGGTGCATGTTGATTAAGGCATACTTTTGAGAACATTATTGGTATATATCTTAGATACATTGGCAAATGGTTTATGGTAGTTGGTTGAGGCATATCATGAGTGATATGACACTTGTATGAGGTACATGGTTGGCATGTTGTATGGTTGATAATGTTATTGGTATTGGTACACTTGTATGAGGCACTTGTTGGTGATCTATATACATGCTTGGTACACATTTGACACATGTCTTGGCATATATGGCATGTACATGCATAATTGATGCGTGATTTGGTACAGGTTGAGCTGCATGGTTGATGCACTTGTTGATGGTACATGTACAGTATGATGAATGGTTAGGTCCAAGGATCGTCAAAGGAATAAAATATTATGGTATTATATATGCAGTATTGTTGAAAAGTTGATCAATGTTCTAGTAGAGTAGCAACATCTGTACCAGAAGCATATTATAGTGGTAGAATATTGTTCACAGTGATTACATGACATCTTGCAGAGAAGATAGGGGGATACATATCCACGTGGCAGTTATTATTTTTCCCATGATTGGTTACAAAGGTATGATTCCAGGAGGAGATATGATAGATATGATCACAGAGGGAGAATTGGCAATCGTGTTATCAACATTACATCAGAGTGGTATCCTCTGTCAAATAAAGACATATTTTTCAGATGAAGGAAGAGAATGTAATCACAAGAATATCAAAATCATCTAGTAATGGGGGGCATCCCCAAAGAGATATACCCTTTTCCATTGATGTCAAAGGGGGAGAGATAGAAACATTGATGAGGAGCAATGATCACAAGGGGAGCATGATCATTTCCATATCGAAGTGTTGACATCAATGTTGGTGTTGCCATCAATTCCAAAGGAGGATATTGTTGTACTATGTTGTCATTGATGTCAAAGGATTGATGGCAAGTAGTGTCATAGTGATGTGTTGGCATTGATTTCAAGGTTGATGTTAAAGGAAGTTGTATCATTGATGCCATGTCATGGTTGATAGGAAGTACCAAATGGATGAACTCCAAAGTGGTCCCTTTATGGTAAAAGAACTCATGGGAAAACACTTTGTGAAGTCCAAATTGTTAAGTGGTTGAGTAGTCCTAGCAGTTTGGTTAAGGAAATCAAGTTTGGTTAAGTAATAATGTAATGAAGATCAGTGAATTTGCAGGTGAGACTATCATGGATGGATAATACATGTCGTGTTGTTTTCGTTGATATGTGGTACATCACACAGTTCCTCACGGTTGAGGAGATATGGCTTAGTAAAGTTGGAGAACCCTCATGAGTTATCTAGAAGCCCCTAGAAGGTCAAAGAAGTCAAATTATTCTAGAAGCCGTTACACATTATTTTCGTCATCCCTATGATCGTTAATGATGTAAACCTATCTGTTTCCTTCAGAGGGGTCAGTGGCCTGAATTCTTGAAGAAAGAAGAAAGAAGAACTTTTCCTGAGAAAATAAGTTGCTTTTTCCCTTGTAAAAACCTTGTAAAAATGGAAGTTTGCAGGTTGCTATATAGGCAAGGTGCGAGAATGCCTGATTCTCGTAGGTTGCACCATAGCTAGGGTGCGAGATGTTTGCAGGTTTCTCTATAGGCATGGTGCGAGAATGCCTACACGTGGGAAAAACAAGTGTTTTCTTGAATCTTCTAGAAGGAGAAACTTCTATGGTGAGGTGGCATCCAAATGGTTTGGATCTTACTCGCTTTCATGATTTAGTGGGATCATCCTAACCTCCTCACCTTATCCTCTTCAACTTATAAAAGAAGAGGATTTCTCATGGAGAAAGTTAGCTTTGGTTATCTTTGGAGCTTGGATTGGGCTAAGTTGGATTTGGCTTAGAATTATCAGCTTGGTTGGAGTGTCTTTGAGTTTTGCCTTTGTCAAGATAGATTGTGAATAGTATCATATCTATGCTTTCATAATTCTTGGAGTGGAAGTGTGTGGGGAACAAAGGACAGTTGGAAGGGACCTTACCTAGACTGGCATACCATGTTATGGACCAAATAGCCAAATAAGCATATAAAAGACAAAATTCAATAATTCATGTCTAAATAAAGTGAAAGAGTGAATGCTAAGAAGCCTTTTCAAGGGGTAAACCTCCTATTACAAGATATCAAATTCACAACATAAGATGATCATTTAAATTAGTCTCTTTGATGTATATATAAGAGACAAAGAGATGTAGAAAGAAATAATAAGCCAACAAAACTATAATTAATGTAATGATGATGAATGAGTGTTATGGTTAGGGGATTAACATGCCCCTTGGATTCAAATAAGCATTGTCCTCAATGTTGATTAGCTATGGATTCTTTTGTATGGAGAACTCATCTTCCCATGTTGCATATTTTGTTGGTAAGTTATTCCATTGGATGAGAAAATCAATCATTTATCAGGTTCTCAGTTACATGAATTGTGTTTCAATGACTGTTTCAGGTTCTAATATGGTTTTCC
>ML782180.1:198528-208614 GCA_009831015.1 Picea engelmannii
CAAGATATTCTCATCTCTTATATTTAAGTTCTAAAATTTGGATATATTGTATCATTTCTCTATGTTCGCATCAAATTTCATTAAAAAATATTGAGTTAAGCACCACACTTAATTCCAAAACAAATGCATAGAAATTCGTAGATGTATATAGTTACAAAGGGTTATTGTTTTGATTAGTATGCCTTAGATACTTAAATTTAGGGCCTAAAATTTGTATGATGTAGATAACAACTTCGTAGACCTTCCCTCTAAATTTCATCAAAAAATATGGATATTAAGGGGTGTGCCTAAGCCAAACACATAATGCAATACAGAACTTAGAGTTCCTTCCACACATTTATTTCTTTGATTTGACTTTGAATATTCAAACCACAAATCCTAGGTTGTATCTCGAAGTTAAAGAGGAAATTATGAACCATGTATTAATTGAATAAGTTATTAATCCATGACCCCTGGCCCATGAAAACTAAAAAAAACATTATCATATTTAAAGAACAATATATATATATATATATATATATATGAAAACTTCTAGGGTTTTCTACAGTTCAATATATGACATATTATTTTTGGGATTATTTGGGTGGAGTAAGTTATTAATCCATGACCTTGTCCCATGATAATTCATTGGAATGATCAAATTCTCAAGAATTTAAATAATCTACTTAGCACTCCTTTCACTATTTCATCGAGTGATGTTGACAAGGGTGAATAAGTGGGATTGAGACTAGAGAAATGAATCACATAACATGAATCATCATCTCTAGGATTTCCACATTATAACTAGGACATCTTGGTGAGGTCACCCATCCCTAGACTCCTTTGTTTCAATAACACTTGACGATAGGGTTTTCGCCCATAGACATGTCCACTTAGATTGTTATCCCATTTGTAAAACCTTACCAAGTATTATTCCTTAAGAATTAAGTCATTTAGAGCTGCCTTGAATCTTTTTATTTAATCATTGGGGGGTTCCACAACTCAATACATAATATATCATTTTTTGGATTATATGCATATAGTAAATAATTAATCCATGACCCATATTTGAGACTTGTGAAATTATTTTCATATCAACAATCATCACCTCTAATATTTACACACAATAACCATGAATTTTGAGGAAGGTTATTGATCCCAATATTACTCTAGCTCCAGTGCACTTAAACATGGATTTTCCCCCAATAGTCAAGTTGACTTAGCTTGCTACTTGATTTGAAAAATCTTAGCAAGTATTGTGCTTTACTAACTATTCATTTAGAGTTCCCTTGACTCTTTTTATTTAATATTTTGAAAGGCATAATCAAGAACAAGAAAAATCAAGAAGTGGTATAAAGGATCAAAGCCAAATCAAATTTGTATTCACAAATAGAGTAAAAATATAGTGCATTCCTCCATAACCACCTTATTATTGTATAACCCTAACACATAGTTATGTACATAATACTCATGATAAAGACTATATCCCAATATGTAAATATAGTGGTAAATTGACTTAGGTTAATAACCAAAAGGATAACAATCCCCCCTTAATCATAAGTTTGTACAAGTGTACTATTAGTATATTTAGACACTTGGGATTTAGTTAAGATCAACTTGTTTTAATGTGTCTTTAGGTAAAAGTGTGTGTCTTTAATGTGTTTATTTAGTATGCATTTGTAGTTATGTAATCCAATGGTCACGATATGTACTATACTTGAAGTGATTCAATTGTTCATATTATCCTTGATACTTATGATTATATTGATCCATGTCTTAGCATTTCATTGGTCCATGATCATTATTTAAAGAGCATGGAGGGTCATTTGTTGAAGATTGATTGTGAAAAACTCTTATGTACAATTTATTTTTTCATTAATATATTTCCTCAAGTGGCCATGTTGTCTAGGGACATGGATTATTTCCCTCTTTGAGGGTTTTAACTATGTAAAACATCAGTGTACTGGCATTTTACCTAGTCATATGAATAGTTTCTTAAGATGTTCAACCTATGTGGAAATACATTGTTTTTTCAAACATGGTATCAAAGATCATATTAATACATGCTCTTTTTGTTGATAGATATCCTCAACCTATGTTACTACACGCATCAAAATATTTCTAGGTTCTACTATTTCTTTTCATTTCTAGGTTGAGCAAGTTGTTCCATTATGTCTAGAGCATTTGTTTTAGTTGGAAACACTTTTCATTTCACCTGAAAAGGTTTCCATTTGCCCAGGATACAACCTTTGTTCTCAAATCTTAAGGTATAAAGTTTCATCAAGCCTTTTAAATTTCTTTTTACTAAGTTACTATTTCAGTTTCTCTGTTTATATTCATGATTTTCTACTCTTTCCATTCTGTGTGCGATGTTTTATGTTTGCTCTGTGCAATCTCAGCATCAGAAACAACACAAAAATAATTTTATTTTCTATGCTCTTTATGTGATCTTAGTAAATCACAAACACAGAAGAAACTTCCCTTGTCCAGGCAAGCTAACCATGGACAAAACACGGGTTTTTGGGGGTAATCATGGACTTCAGCGCAAAGAGTAAAAAATTATCACCCCTCCTCCTTCATAATATTTGCTATATATTTGGCATTAGATCACTTGGTTGAAAGTCACTTTATTAAATTAAAGGTCTTCAGTTCAAGTATTTATTTTCACTCTATTACTTTTTGAAAAAATTCATGAAAACTTTAAGTTATCACATAACTTTACTGTAAAGTGCATTTCACTTAAATTATAAAAGTGAATCATTGTAAAATAGCTTTAATGTTCTTCTTCTTTTTTTCAGTTGTTTTTTGCATGCAACTTTAATTCATAAAGTAACTTTATTCTAAAAGTGATTCTCACTTATTTTATAAAAGTGGGTCAATTCATAAGTAATTTTTTTGTAAAAGTGAACTTATGGGAAAAGTTAGAGAAGGAAGATAATTTTTTTGTTACTCGAGGTTCGACCACTTTGGCAAGTTGTGGGACCCTCATCTACATTTCAAAATTTTTTGTCAACAACACATATTTGAAAGGCATCCATCACCACATGGGCCAACCTCTACTTCCCATGTGGCACCTTGGTTACCTTTTATGCCTTTCTTAAAAAGGGCATAACTTTAACAACTGAAGTTCGTTTTCAGTGTCTTTTTTTTTAAAACTGTCTATTTTTTTAGAGCTTTACATCTATGATGATGATGATGTTGATTCACATCCACTAAGACCAAATTGGTCTATCAGACCTTAAGAGGGTTAGTGATTACTTATTTTTAAGCCATATTACCTACATATTTTAATATGGCTAGTCCAGATAATCTTTTGCTTACCAATGCAAACTAATTATTGTGGAAATCATGTGTGGAGGATGTACTATTGTTGTAGGTGAATACCCCTGCGGACAAGTGGATTCCCTCTTAGCCTCTAGACTCCCAAGGCCAATACAGAAAAGTTCTTAACATGGAAACCGACTTCCTTTTAGATCTAATCAAGCTAATGAATGAAAGAGAAGGAGAAAGATATGTACCTTGTTAGCGATGTTTTTCCTTGCAAAGTCCTAGCTGAGATTTGATCCCGAGCTCCCTGATAGATCCTATAGGAAAAACAAAGGTACAAAAGACTTCCTACTCTACTAAGATTATCTCAAACATAGATCCATCTACTACAGACAAACTCATATGGAACAAGCATAAGTTTGAAAGAAACAAGCCAAGCAGTAGTTATTAATGAGAACAAGTAAAAGTACTTACAATCCTTTGAATGAAGGTGCAACAGCTTCTTCCATTTCTCCTTGTCCAACCCCTTTGCTCAAGTAATCTCCACTAATTTATTTGATGGAATCTCATTCATGAGATCATAAGTTTCACATCTTCAATCTTCTCTATGTCAATACCTTCTTATGAGATTATAAGTTAGGTATAATTCTCAATACTCCTTGTACCTTTCACCATGAGAAGGCCTCCTTATATAACCTTGGAGAGGTCCAACCACTTGAGAGATATTTGGGATAAGTTGAGGATTCCTCTCCTTCAGTTGAGGATATTCCCTAAGATCATGCCTTGACCATCTATTTGAATCCAACTACCTTCAGGAATTGAGGGATTCTTCCCTTATTTGCCTCAACAAACCCAAAATTTGTTCAGAAAAGGGTAACACTCCCCCATAGGGTGCAGGGAGTGCCAGCACTCCTTGACAGTGGGTAGGGGAGCGCTCCTCTCAAAAATCCATTTTTTAGTAGTTCTTTCAGTGGCAAAAGGTTTGTACTCCCTGTCAAGTGACTTCTCTTCTTCAAAAATAGTCTTTGGGCTGTCTTAAGTGTCTTTGTGATGTCGTTAGAGGCACGACGTAGGCAAGATGGCAGTATGATGTTTTTTGACACTTGTAGTCAAGATGTGACACTTGCAGACAATATGCGACACTTAGAACACTTGTAATGACGACACTTGCGACAATATCAAAGTGAGTAATTTTGAGGTGTAACAACTATGAAGTAAAGGACTTTACCATATTACCTTGGGAAAATAAAAGGACCCCACTAATGCCACAAAGAAATCCAAATGGGATAATAAAAATTGAAAAGCACATGAATTAATCAAAATGTCCATCTCTAGTGATTTTTTGTGTCACCTTCAAGGAATTGATGACCCATACGAATCTCAAGAAAATATGAAAGTCATATTTGGTGAATGCAATGAGATTCAATCCCAACAAATTGAAAACTAATTAATTTATTTAAATCTCAATGATTTCTCTTGCATTGAAGATTATATATCTAAGTTCAAAACACAGACTCTTACTTCAAGGCTGTAAAATAGAAATGAAGAATCATTGATGTATATATGTTATTCATTCATGCTAAGCTTTGTAGTGCATATTATTTTTGTGTATCTACTTTTAAATCCACTAGATAAGTTCTAAGGGATACTTACAACCCACCCTTTCTTGAATCTGTTTGTGATTCTTTTATTAGAGAGAAATATAATCTCTTGCATCTTGGAGTGATCAACATTGCAATTACATATAACAAAGACTCAATGGCCTAATAAGAGGATAAATACAAGCACCCCAAGAAGAAACATCCTTGCAACAACAAACAAAATAAGGGTCCCAAACCCTATCAACCAACTTCTACTCCCAGTGGTGGAAAACGACCAAAATCAAAAGTAAGAATATTGAGAGACATTTCAATCTTTGTGGGTGAGATGGTCATCTAGAGTCTAAATGTTTTAAAAATATGGAGTTGTTAGAAACAATAATGAATAAGTACAACATCAATCTTGATTCTTATTTTTATAAATCTTCTTCTCATGGACATGCACTTTTTTCTTCTAGTTTTTCCTTGAATGCAACTTTACTTCTTCTTCGGATAAGTGGATTATTGATTATGAAACATCTTATCATATGACTAAGGATAAAGCCATTTTTTTATTTAATGAATGTAACATCAAACAAATATTTGTTAGTGATGATAGATATCTTAGTGTTGTAGGGTTTGAAACGGTTCAATTAGATTATGGTGATTTTAATGATGTATTATGTGTTCCAAGTCTCTCCTGCAACCTTCTATCAATATATGAAATCACTCATTTAGGTGAAGGTAACACAATGGATTTTCACCTCACCGGGTTTTATTCAAGAATTTAAAATGCCCTACGCATGTCCTAGCAAATGGAATCGTTGATGATATTACAAGGTTGTATATATTTTAAAACATTAGGTCATCATCTTTTCCATCAATTTTCATTGCTAATAGAAATGACTTGAGCAAAAATTGACATGAGTGATTTGGTCATCTAAACTACCACTCATTGCAGAAACTATGTATTCAAAATATAGTGATTGTTCTTCCTCTCATTTCTTGCAAAGATGGTGATTTTCCAGCTATATTCTTGACAAACATTACTGGGATGGTTTTGAAAAATGTGCCTCTTAGTATGCCTCATCCCCCTTGTAGCTTGTTCATAGCGATTTGTGTGGTTTGTTTCCTTATTCTTTCTCTAGGTGCAATTACTTCTTAACTTTCATTGATGACTTCTCCAAACACACCTAGATTTATTTCTTAAAACTTAAGAGTGAAGTTTTTGACATGTTTGTAGCCTACAATTCCCTTGTAGGAAAACAATATAGACATCAAATACATAGGTTAAGAATAAATAATGGAGGCTAATATGTTAACAACAAATTTACAACTTATTTCACAACATGGGGAATTCATATGCAACATATTGTTCCATATACACCACAACAAAATGGTGTTTCTAAGAGAAATAATCGCACATTAAAGGAAGTGGAAATTATATGATCCAATCTAAGGGATTAAGTCTTCATTTTTGGGAGGAAGCCATTAATTGTGCTAATTACATAGTAAAATCACACTCCCAAAAAGTCTTTAAAAAATATAACAATAAAAGAAGCGTGTTGTAAAATTAAACCATATGTAAGCCACTTTCGCATATTTGGTAGTAAAGTATGGGATCACATTCTTGATGAGAAAAGGAAATTATTACAACCTAAAAGTGATAAGTGCATTTTTGTTGGATATTCTGAAGATATCAAAGGTTTTAAACTTCTTCAACCTCATTCCAATGAATATATTATCAGGAAAGATGTTAAGTTTGATAAAAATATCTTGACCCGCAAGCCTAATTATGTGTTTGTGTTATCTTTGGCCTGCAATCCATCTTTTATGTTTTTGTCATCTTCTCTTCAAAACGTTTTTTTCAATGATCCTATTCTAGTCTCTTCTTCATATGATGATAGTGAGGTTGAAAAATCACCTTTTCCTACTCACCTTCCTCCAATTGGTTCCATTGAACATGAACATGCACCAACACAACTGCTTCCCAGATGGGTCCATACAACATGAGAAGAAACTAGTGATCATGTTAGTGATCCTACACAACAATGTCATACACATTCATAGTTACAATGAGCATCCTCTCTTTTGGCTCAATTTTAGAGACTCGTGATCCATAAACATTTCCAAATGCTTTTGACCATCCATATTGGGACACAACAATGAATGAAGAAAATCATTCCTTAATGGTGAACGATACTTGGGATATTTAACCTCTTTTTAAAGGAAGAAAACTTTTTAGATGAAAATGGTTGTATATAGCTAAGTATGCATTAGATGGAAGTGTTGAAATACATAAGGCACGATTAGTTTCCAAAAGGATTTTCTCAATTTGAAGGAATTGACTATTATGAAACCTTTACTCCTATAGCCAAAATGAATTCCATCTACCTTGTTGTATCCCTTCCCACCTCACATAAATTAGAGGTCCAACAAATAGATGTTAAATCCACCTTCTTGCATGGTGATTTTCAAGAAGAAATTTGCATAGAACAAACTCTTGGATATGTTCAAAATGACTCCAATTACTCCAAACTTATTTGTTTCCTTAAGAAATATCTCTATGGTATTAAGCAAGCTCCTTGTTCTTGGTATGAAAAAATGGATAGTTTTCTTCTTGACACCAACTTTTCTAGATGTTATTCTGACCCCAATGTATATACCAAGAAGGTAGGAAACCATCTCATAATACTATTTCTTTATGTTGATATTATTATCACTAGTAGTGAGCCCAAACTTTTAAAACATATGAAATGCATCCTTAAGAAGAAAATTAAAATGATAGACTTAGTTTATTTTCAATATTTCCTTGGCCTCCAAGTATTGAAAACCAAGGAAGAAATTTCCCTTTCCCAATATAAGTATGCATGCAACCTTCTTCATTTATTTCACATGGAATATTGTAAACCAAAACCAACTCCCTTCCAGTCTAGAGTCAAACTTGTTTCCACTTGTACTGCACCCAAAGTAGATGCCACCTTATACCATTAATTAGTTAGTAGCCTATTATATTTGACACATAATGTTGTGATATTTCCTTTTTTATTGGTCTTGTTTCCCATTTCATGTATAAACCCCATGAGAACCAATGGAAAGAAAGCAAAAGGACACTTCATTATATCTAGGGTACAATTTAGTTTGGGCTACATTACAATTTAGGGGGGGTTCCTTTATTGGTTGGTTTCACTGATTCATATTTGGCTAGTGGCCTTGATGATCATAAGTCTACTACAATATATGTTTTCAATCTTGATTTCAAACCTATTACTTAGGCTTGTAAGAAACAACAAGCTCTTTCTCTTTCTTTAGTATAAGCAAGGTCCTAAGAAATGGTTAATGCAATTCAAGAAGCCTTGTGGATTTGATAGATCCTTTCAAAGTTTGATTCCAGTAGCCACACTTGACCATCCTTTGGTTTGAGAATAATAGTTCCATCAAGGTAGCCAAAGATCCAATTCAACATCAGTTAGCGAACACATTGATCTACATATGGACTTCATTGAAAATATTATTCAATTTATCACGTTATTGAAGTGCCATTTTTCCCTATAGATGATCAAGTTGTAATCATTTTCACAAAGTCTCTTACTTAAGTGAATTTTTCCAAAATTTGATCCATGTTAGATGTGGCATACCCAGACCACCAGTATGGGTCACGTCACTCACGGAATATATCTCAATATCAAACTATAACGTACCCATCGACCCGGGTACCTCTAAATTCACCTTCTTGGGAAAATTAGAATTTATGTTACCAATATTTAATTAATCAAGAAAAATGTTACAAGAGCATGCAATAAACAAGAACATGCTAAACCATACAAAAAATGAATGACAAGGTATGCACAGAATTAATAGCAAGCATTCACATTATAAACACATATTTCATAGATAATAAATACACAATGGAATATGAATTCACTGAAAACATAGAGATAAATTACCTTTAAATTAACCATTCACCAACCAGTTGCAGATGTTGAATGTTCCACCCAACCATAGACATTGTTGCTACAAATATCAACAGAAGGTCACCCCCAAGCTAGGGCTATGAATCCATAAGGACAGGTCATAGGCCGACTCTAACACACAACCAGTTATAAAGATCTCACAATTTTATCAACCACACAACAAATCCTAGTTTACCATCTCTCTTCCCCTTCATCCTGCGCAACCCAAAGAAATGAATCCCTTTCTCTACAATGTAGTCCCTTAGGATATTACACTTCTTTTCTAGGGATCCAATACTACTGGTCAGAAAATATCAATGCTAGAAACTCCAAGGATTCTCAGTTGTGTATAGTTCTCTCTCAAATTCCATTATTATAATGCACACATGCATCCCTTCCCTCTTGGAATAATCAATAATTACTTACATCCAACAAGCAATGGCTCTTCTAGCCACAAAATTCATCTCATGTGACCAGACCAAGAGAAAGAATAAATAAGGAATAAGGAACAAGGAAAAATGAATGACGAACCCCTAAACAACCTAAAAGTTGGGTTTATATAATTACATGGAATAAATAACCACATGGAATTCCCCCCAATAATCTCATGTAAACACATTTCCCAACTAAAACCAAGATGGGTAAATAAAATATAATAACAAGATTTATCCCCTTTAGCCCCCCTATCTCGTGGAATCATAGCCCTCTATCTTTTTCCTTGTATGTCTTGCATCCAGTGATGTATTTAATTATTAAAAAAATTCAAAGTACTACATGTTCTAGGCTCTCCAACCCAAAAATATTGGCTCACCAACCTAAGTATCATATGTACAAAATACATTATCAATTCTGGGAATCAAAACTAGGGTATTGCATTAGGAGTTCATGAAGTTGTTTTAAAGGGGGTATACAATATAATGCCTCCTTCCTTCTTCTATTGTTTCACCTTTGTAAATCCTTCAATCCTATCCCAAGTTATTCTTAATAGGGGATGCTAGAATGTTTAGACTCTTAGAAGTTAGTTAATATCAAACTAGTCTAATGTGTGTGTAAGTAAAAGTGGGTTTCTTTAGTATGCATTAGTACACATTTGTAGTTATGTAATTTGATGTCCATGATATGTTCCATACATAAAGTGATCCAATAGTTCATATTATTCTTGATACTAAGAACTATATTTATCCATGTCTTAGCACTTGATTGGTCCATGATATCTATTTAAATAACATGGAGGGTCATTTGTTGAAGATCAATTGTGAGAAACTCGTATGTACAATATTTGTCTTTTGCATTAATATATTTTTCTTACT